>JAHHFK020004679.1:0-35205 GCA_024533555.2 Aedes koreicus
TAGGGCTACGTCTGTGTTTTCAATACTGGGGTACACGTTCGAGATTGCGAAAATTTGGAGCGTCACGAAAAATGCTATAGGTTTTGAACGTTAATAACTAAGTTTTTTTTTTTTTGGTGTCCAAAATGTTTGCACCAATCGATCGGAACATTTTCTACGCTTAGATTTAAATATTTCAAACTATTGATTTTTAACATTCAACTATTAAAATTAACGCAAATATAAGGTGATGTGTCTTGTAATGCCGATTTTTCAGAGTAAATTTTAGGAAATACACAGTACTTTGCTAGCACCGACTTCATATTTAAGTACGGAACGTCTCCTATACCTTACAGTTTTTTTTTTTTTTTTTTTTTTTTTTTTTTTCTTCCTTCAGTCTTTCAGCGAACTCGAAGATGTTGAGTCAGCGCTCGTAAACACACCGCCAAGACCACCATCGGTGACCGACTCTATTACCAAGTAATATGTATGGCCGTGACAATTTTGCAGTCGGATTGCAGCTCCCACTCGGTCACATTCACCATCTGCTCTGGAAGGGCACCTACACCGAGTGCGTTGGTGCCGGAGCTCCCACCCACTTCGCTGCGGTGATGGAATACCTGGCCGGTGAAGTGCTCGAGATGGCAGGAAATGCCAACCCGCGACAACAAGTAGATCAAAATCATACCACGTCACATGCAGCTGGCCTTCCGCAACGACGCAGAGCTGATGAAACTTTTCTGGTGTGAACATTTCACAGAGTGTTGTATTTTTCAGGATGTCCTGCTGTACAAGAAGGCCGAGTGAAAAGCCCAAGTTCAATCGCGAACCATGTTTCTCGCCCGTCAATTATATCCGTCCTTTTCAGGACCACCAAATCAGTTTGCCAATTAAAGAGTTTGTTTGGTTGAATTTTTCTCTTGTGCTGTTGGAAATTTCAATTACCGCGCCCCGGCTGAACATAGCATTGCTTTGTACCGGAGTAAATGACAAAGCGCGTTGAACAACCAACGAACGAAATACCGTTTACCAAAACGAACCCAGCTGCCAACCCAACCATTTCAACATCCCAGTGATATGTCGTGGAGATGCAGAGATCTCCTCGGTTTCCAACAAAGCGAGTATCAAGTCAACAGATACCTACACGGAAAATGAAAAGTACTGAAATGTTGAGTTTAAATTACTTAAATTTCAGTAAACGTGTGGTCAAATTTTATCATATAAAATAAAATGCACCGTGGTCTGTAGTCTCCAGGTTGGTTAAAAGAAACTTAGAATTTTGTAGGACCCCCCCAATAAACCCAATTCATCAGAAAGCTTGTTTGAGCTTAGCTTAGCTTTAGCTTAGCTTAGCTTGACTGGCTGCACGTATCAATGGTTGCTGTTCCGTGATTGATCAGAATCAGTGAAATTGCACAACGAATCAACTGAATGGGGCTGGGAGTAACTGACCATTCTCACTGTACACGTTTCAGTGACTCAATTTATTTAATAATCAATAACGGCGCCGGCCACGTCCTTGCAATCAGGTGGGAATAGGGCAGGAAAGTTAGTGTGACCTTTGCTGTTTAGGAACCGTGTTTACCTCTGCATCCCCACAAAAGTCACAGGAAGGAGGGTTTCTCAAAACTTATTTCTTCCTTGAAATAAAACTCTATCCAACGCGAATCGTTAAAACAAAAGAATAACTATTCATAACAGTACTCATTGGAATGTGCAGCGAATGTCATAATCGAGAATCAAAACGTTGTTCGTGATAGGGAATTTTTTGATACTTGCCGGAAAGCAACATTCTTAACAAATTTCCAACACCGATGGATGAATATGTAGACGAAAATACACATCTTTTATTTGTAAAATTTTAAATACTGAGTAAATAAAATGGCAGTCTTAAAACTATAAGGTACAGCCCAATGGGGTTGTGCGCAAAGGTGACGTAGGACTACGCAGAAATGTGCAATCTAGATCGCTTGATTGTTCTAACTCCCATACACTAAATGTTCGCTGCATAACACGTAGTTGCAGTTCGGCTCGAATTATCCGTTCTTGAATTTCGTTCGTTGGTTGTTTAACGCGCTTTGTCATTTACTCCGGTACGCGGCGTTTAAAGCAATTCCATGTTCAGTCGGGTAATGGAAATTTCAAACAGCACAAGGAGAAAAATTCAACCAAACAAACTCTTTAATTGGCAAACTGATTTGGTCGTCCTGAAATGGACGGATATAATTGACGGGGGAGAAACATGGTTAGCGATTGAGCTTGGGCTTTCTTCTTGGTCTTCTTGGTTCAGCTCCTCGTCTTTGCGGGTAGCAATCTGAAGGTGACGTGGGATGATTCTTGTCTCGTTGTCACGGGCGGCTTTTTCCCCGCCAACTCGTAGGTTTCAGCAGCCATGTTTCTCGCCGCGAGGTTGGCGGGTACATCAGCACCAACAGCCAACTGCACCAACGCTTCTCCTTGCAACGACTGGTCGCCAGTGCACCCTCCGTTGTGTTTGCTGCCGCCAACTGCGATCGTACAGCCACTGCGCAGCTCCACGACTGTCGTAAGACTGAATCAAAATGTTCTGCTAAAAGCTTTTATCTAATGGCGTCGGATGCTATTGCACGAAAGAAGGCGGTCCCAACGAAGGCAATGTGATACAAATTGCACCAAAGGGGACGAAATTCAGTTATTGCGCCACAATAATTAGTTTTAATTACTGCACGCTAGACGGATGCTTTATTAACAGAAATATGCCTAATTTACTTTTTTTTTTTTTAATCTTTATTTTACGTCGGCCTGTTTCCTCACATGGTGACAATCACCGACGCCAGGAAGACGACTCCACCACCTGGACCCTACCTAACGACTCATGAATATGAACCGGGACCAACGGCTTTACTTCCCTTCCGAAGGAAGAACGTGACTAGATTCTTCACCCCCGAAAAAAAACCACACGTCGACTGGGATTAATGGGGTGCCAAGTAGCAGTCACGCTTACCACTACACCACCGACGCCGGCTAATGCCTAATTTACTTGCCAGCAACTAATCCACTATACACTACTAGGAACAACAACGAACTCAACTACATGGTCGGTAACACAAAGGCAATGCGAAAAAAATTTTACAAAAGGGGACGGGCCTCACTAGTTGCGCCAGACACCAGCTAAGAAATGAAATCATCACGCTGTATGGTTTCGGAGGTTAAATTCACATCACCTTATGCAAAAGAAAAATGCCCTTTTCAGGGACAAAACCCCTAACCAAAGAGAGTCGAGATATGGACATATATTTCGTTTGTTGGTTATCAAACATGCTTGGCCATTACTCCGAGACGCGACCTTTAAAGCTATGCCATGTTGAGCCGGTGCGTGCGAATGTAAATTTTGATGAACGCAAGAGAAACTTCAAATTAACAAACTCTTTAGAAAGGCAAATTAATTTATTCGTCCTAAAAAGGACGGATTTTAGTTGACGGGGAGAACATGGTTCCAATTGAACTTAGGCTTTTCACTCGGCCTTCTTGTACAGCAGGACAGCCTGAAAAATACAACACTCTGTGAAATGTTCACACCGGAAAAGTTTCATCGGCTCTGCGTCGTTGCGGATGGCCAGCTGCATGTGACGGTATCATTTTGGTCAGGGGGGGTTGGCATTTCCTGCCATCTCGAGCACTTCACCGGCCAGGTATTCCATCACCGCAGCGAAGTAGGCGGGAGCTCCGGCACCAACGCACTCGGTGTAGTGCCCTTCCAGAGCAGACGATGAATGTGACCGAGTGGGAACTGCCATCCGACTGCAAAATTGTCACGGCCAGACATGTTACTTGTAAATAGGGTCGATCGATGGTCGACTTGACCGTGCGTAGCCAAGCGCTGACTCAACATCTTCGAGTTCGCTGAAAGACTGAAGGACCGTAAGACATAGGAGACGCTCCGTACTTAAATATGAAGTCGGTGCTAGCAAAGTACTGTGTATTTAGTAAATTTACTCTGAAAAATCGGCATTATAAGACATCACCTTATATTTGCGTTAATTTTAATAGTTGAATGTTAAAAATCAATAGTTTGAAATATTTAAATCGAAGCGTAGAAAATGTTCCGATCGATTGGTGCAAACATTTTGGAAATCAATCGTGGAATGACTTAGTTATTAACGTTCAAAACCTATAATTTTTCGTGACGCTCCAAATTTTCGCAATGCGAACGTGTACCCCAGTATTGAAAACACAGACACATAAACATTGCTTGTGGAGAACCAACATCTTGGTGTCTATGAACGGTGCTGCGTACAGTCTACGGTGGAGTGCAGATGGAAGACGGAACGTGGAGGAGGCGAATGAACGACGAATTGCATCAGTTGCTGGGAGAACCTCCCATCGTACACATCGCTAAAATCGGTCGACAACGATGGGCTGGGCATGTCGTAAGAATGTAGGACAACAGTCCAGCTAAAATGATTCTCAAAAACGAATCGAATTGTCATGTCCCTAATAAATTCAACTGAATCATTTGTAGAAAAAATCCTCTTTTCCCCATTCATAGTATTTGTTTAATAGGGATAAAATTTAAAATAAGGAATTCAGCTTAAAAATAAATGAGGCCTAAATAAAACATTCGAAGCCATAATTAATACAATTAAGTTTTGCCTGCGTTGGAGTTAGAGTTTATTATGTGCTCCTCGCATTTTACCTAATGGTACGTTTTGCAGTATGAATTGTTTGTGATGTTTACACAATAATATGTTCTCATCGCTGCCAGGAAAAAAACAAAAACAAAGTTAATAAAATTTTAATTTATTTGAATACTTTATCAATATACGTGGCAACACTGCGAGCGAGTCCCTTGTAAACACGAACACAAATTATATGAAGGCATCTTTCTCTGAGCTGGCATGTCCTGTCCTAGGCTCAGACAAACGTGTGAAGACATTTTCATCAATTAAAACCGATTACAGTACACAATCCTAAGATTGACTTCGTGCAGAACAGCGATGGAGTCTCTGTAAACAAGTTGAATGAATTGACAATTTTTTTTTTGGATTTCATCATGTTTATTTAAAAAAATGTCTGCCTAAAATTCTAATTTTTCTGTAAAAAAAAGTCTCCACGAGCCATTTTTTTTTTTTTTGGCTGCTCCAGAAATTTTAAGACAGATGATGCTAGTGGAGACACCGGGTTAGTTGAACGTCACTAAAATCACCGAATAATATTCTCCAATGTGTCACATTTCCTCACTTTCAATTGTTAAGTTAACATAGCGAAAAAAATTACGAGCAAAATGCAAAACAATTCAATTTAGTAGCGCGGTCTACTTCGATCAGAACGCCTCAACCGTTTGCCTCACAAAACGAACTTTTTTACCGCCATATAAATCGCAATCATAATCAAAAACACCAGCACCACCGATAAACAGTGGGTCATCGTGAAGCAGAGCCATTTGCAGTTATTTGATCGGGTGTAGTACTTCCGAGCCTCCTTGATGTCCGCTGCCGCTCTGGCCACATGTTCCGAGGCGACCTGAACGTAGCCCTCGGCCAAATTCAGTATACTACCGTGATCCATCACCAGGGTTGAGAACAGAACGAACAGGTCTCGCATTTCTAGTAGAGACTGTTCCAGAGAGGCCAGTTCCTGATGCCGGTCAATAACGGCGTCCAGAGTGTCCCTGGTCTCGTCTGTGGTGGCGAACGATTGAAGAGAAGTTTCATGATCAGCCAGCATTGGATCCGAGATGTGGTCTTGATCGACCTCCTCGCATGGTTGCGTTTGAGTGGTGATATCTTCCTGTGATGCCACTGATGAAAGACAAAATTATAACAAGTTGAGTAAGGGTGTTTGTGCGGTACTCACCGACCAAGCTCTCATCGGAGATTTTATCCTCATAGCGACGTACCACTGCATTATATTTCCAGTACGCCTCAATGTAGGCAGTTTTGATGTTATCAAACTGTGAGCTTCGCACGAGATTCACCAAACCTTCTTCCTCTTCCTTGTCATCATCCTTCTGCTGCTGCCTCACTTTGTCCAGATCCTCTTGAAGTTTTTTAACGGCATTAAAAATCTTGAAACACAAGTTTGCATTCTCCTCCAACATATGAGTGTATTTGATCGGAGTGGTATCGTCGTTATTTTCTTCATTCGCAAAAAGTTTCACTTCTATGTCAAGAATGTTCTGCAACAAGTCATCAATCCAGCTGGATATTTCTGAAAACTAGAATGGGCTCATTTTAAAATGTTTGTATACCAATGCCGGAGCCCCTACTTGCTTCATATCCTGCAGGATCTGCTTCTGGTTGAGCAGTATATTGAATTCATGCTCCTGAACCAAAACGTCTTCGCATTCTATAATTTCACTTTTCTAAAACAGAAACACATCATTCCGTATACAAATTAAGTTATAATGAGAATTTTTAAATCCACCTCTTGTAACTCGTTCAATCGATCTCTGACCATCGTTGGGCGGAACTTCAATTGATACCCAAGACTATCCACATTCGCGATCCGCAACCGACTGCTGTTTGCTTTCTTGGAACGCAACGGCAAAATTTCGAGAATTCTTGGGATCAGTCTGCATTGTGCTCTCATGCCGTGCGGTTCTATTTTCTATTTGCTGAAGGAAGTGCTATTGCTACCTAACGCTACAACAAATCTTAAACAGCACTTTTCAGTGCTAAATAATACCTACAATTTTTAGATTTCCTCTTATTCCTTTTCGATCCTTGTTAGGCCCTTCGGGTAACCCGGCTTGGATATCGCATTGGAAAATTCCTCTTCGGTCCCTCGGATTCTTATAGTTATCTGCTTGGTCGTCGATTTGGAGCAATTTATTCTGCCACTATGGCAAATAAGCGTAAACGAAAAGGGCAATCTATTGATTCGCCTGCAAATCAAATTAATGTGAGTAATCAATTTGATATGCTCACAGATGATGAGAGTGATCCATCATCTAATCAAAATTTGAAAAAACTTTCTCGATTGAGAAAGGAAAAAGTTCCCCCTATTGTGGTGACAATTTCGGATTTCCATGCTTTTCGCAAGGAAATCTTAACATTTGTTGAAGGTGTGAAATATTCCCTTCAAATTTCCAGACGAGGTGAATGCCGTTTGCATGCAGAAACCTTGGACGGATTCAAACGTCTTCTTGAGTATCTTACTCAGAAGAACCACAATTTTTTCACTTACGACACCAAAGCTGAGCGTCTTTTCAAGGTTGTCTTGAAAGGACTGCCCAGTGGTGAATCTCTGGAAGAAATAAAAAACGAGTTGATAAAATTACTTGGAATTAGCCCAGTCCAAGTAATTAAAATGAAAATGAAATCCCGGCCTGGCGATTCTCGCAAAGGGATTTCAAACGATTTCTACTTAGTTCACTTCAAGTCAAGTGAACTTAATAACCTTAAGGCTTTAGAAAAAGCAAGCCTTTTGCTCCATGTCCGAGTGAAGTGGGAACATTTCAGGAAGACTGGAGCAAATTTCCAAAGCCTCACCCAGTGCCGTAAGTGCCAGGGATGGGGTCACGGAACAAAGCATTGCCATATGATTGGTAAATGCATGAATTGTGGTGATTCCTCGCACACTAAGGACGACTGTCCTGTGAAGGAAGATCCTCAAAAATTCAAATGTTCAAATTGTGGTGAAAACCATAAATCAAATTTTTGGGAGTGCAAGACTCGCAAAGCAATTTTGCAGTCGCGCACTAAACGCCAGGTAGGAAACAATACACGTTCCCGACCAGCTACTACCCATTCTGCAGCTGTTAACAACGATCAGCAAAGAACAAATTCCTACCAAACCGTCGGTAGAAACAGCGGACAGGTTTTTCCATCCGCAACTGTTACTTCAAACGCTCAACGAGGAGCAAATACTATTTCGATACCTGCAGGCACCAACAGGGTTCAATCTGCAAACCCTACATTCTTACCCAACCGTGTTGTTAACAATGTTCAACATGTAAATGGACCTACCTACGCTGCCGTTGCAGCGGGTAGAAACCAAAACCAAAATTCCCACGGGACTTCTGATGAATTTGATTTAGGTAACATATCCGCTCCTAAATTAGAATTTTTACAGCAATCGTTAATCGATATGATAACCGATATGCTAAAAACTAATTCCATGTTTGAAGCTATCCAAACTGGTATTAAATTTGCCAATAATATTGTCATGACATTGAAGTTCAGTAATGGATTTTAAGTCATTAAATATTTTGAATTGGAATGCTCGATCCATCAGAGATAACGAGGATGAGCTATTTAATTTTTTAAGAGTTCATAACGTGCATATTGCTGTTATAACTGAGACTTATCTCAAACCTGCCCATAAGGTCAAAAGAGATCCAAATTATTTTGTCTACCGAAATGATCGCCTTAATGGAGCTGGTGGTGGCGTTGCCATCATTGTCCATAGGCGTATCAAACATCACATTCTTTCTTCATTTGAAACCAAAGTTTTTGAAACTTTGGGGGTTTCAGTTGAAACAAAATTTGGCCAATTTACTTTTATAGCTGCCTATTTGCCTTTCCAATGCACTGGCCAGCAAAAGAACTGGCTCAAGGGTGACCTCCAGAAACTTACCCGTCATAGGTCTAAATTCTTCGTTATTGGTGATTTCAATGCAAAACACCGCTCATGGAATAATTCGCAAAGCAATGCCAATGGTAATATACTTTTTGATCATTGTTCCGCAGGCTACTACACTATTCAATACCCAAACAGCCCAACTTGCTTTTCTTCAGCCAGAAATCCCTCAACTATTGATTTGGTCCTAACTGATTCATGTCAACTTTGTAGTCAATTGATTACCCATGCTGACTTTGGTTCTGATCACCTTCCAGTTACATTTGAAATATCTCAAGAAATCATTTCTAATTCCATCAGTTCTACTTTCAACTACCATAGAGCTAATTGGGATCAATATCGAACATTTATGGAATACAACTTTGATCCTAATGTTCCATTGCAAACAAGAAATGAAATTAATAATGCTCTTGAATCTCTGGCTTTCTCAATAAATAGAGCAAGAGCTGCTTCAGTGCCAAAATGCGAGGTTAAATTCGATTCAGTTATAATTGATGACGATCTTCAGCTCTTGATTCGTCTGAAAAATGTACGTAGGCGTCAATATCAAAGAACACGTGATCCCGCTATGAAAGTCATATGGCGAGATTTACAAAAACAAATTAAAAAACGCTTCTCTGCCCTGAGGAACAAACATTTTGAAAATAATGTGTCAAAATTAGATCCGAGTTCCAAACCTTTCTGGAAACTCTCTAAAATATTGAAAAAACCTCAAAAGCCTATACCAGCGCTTAAGGAAGGTGATAAAATTTTGCTCACAAATGCGGAAAAAGCTCAAAAACTTGTTAAGCAGTTTGAGAGCTCCCATAATTTCAGTTTGGGTCTTACAAGTCCTATTGAGGATCAAGTTTCCAGGGAG
Organism: Aedes koreicus; assembly: GCA_024533555.2. Lineage (NCBI taxonomy): Eukaryota > Metazoa > Arthropoda > Insecta > Diptera > Culicidae > Aedes > Aedes koreicus. The sequence continues at coordinate 9,401 of JAHHFK020004679.1, forward strand.
TATCTGAATATTTTCTCACAAGAAAATATTTTTGATGATTCTTGGGGAACTGATTTGGATGAAGTAAAAACTATAACTAAAAAATTTCAAAATATGAAAGCACCAGGTGATGATGGAATTTTCTATATCCTCATCAAAAAACTCCCTGAGAGTACTTTGTCTTTCTTGGTAAAACTATTTAACAGATGTTTTCATCTGGCATACTTTCCAGATAAATGGAAAAATGCAAAAGTCGTACCTATTTTGAAGCCAGACAAAAATCCGGCTGAAGCTTCTAGCTACCGACCAATCAGTTTGCTTTCTTCAATAAGTAAGCTTTTTGAAAAAATAATTTTGAATAGAATGATGCTTCACATCAATACAAACTCAATTTTTGCTGATGAACAGTTTGGATTTCGCCATGGGCATTCAACTACGCATCAACTTTTGAGAGTTACAAATTTAATTCGTTCAAACAAAGCTGAAGGCTGCTCCACTGGAGTTGCTCTTCTAGACATAGAAAAAGCATTCGACAGTGTTTGGCATGAAGGTTTGATTGCGAAACTGAAAAAGTTCAATTTTCCGCTTTATATCATGAAATTAGTTCAAAACTACTTAACTGATAGAACTTTGCAAGTAAATTATCAGAATTCTAAATCTGATCAATTGCCTGTTAGAGCTGGTGTTCCTCAAGGTAGCATTCTTGGGCCAATACTTTATAACATTTTCACTTCAGATCTCCCTGATTTACCTCAGGGCTGTCAAAAATCTTGCTTTGCTGATGACACAGGCATTTCCGCTAAAGGAAAAAGTCTTCGTGTTATATCCAGGAGGCTACAAAAAAGCTTGGACATTTTTACAGATTATTTTCAAAAATGGAAGATTTCTCCTAATGCTTCCAAAACTCAACTTATAATATTCCCACACAAGCCTAGAGCTGCATTTTTGAAACCAAGTAATAGTCATATGGTCACTATGAACGGAGTTCCAATTTCTTGGTCAAATCAAGTAAAATATCTTGGACTGATACTTGATCAAAAATTAACTTTTAAAGATCACATTGAGGGCATTCAAGCCAAATGTAATAAATATATAAAATGTTTATATCCTCTTATAAACAGAAAATCCAAACTTTGTTTGAAGAACAAACTTCTAATATTCAAACAAATTTTTAGACCGGCCATGCTTTATGCTGTGCCAATATGGTCTAGTTGTTGTGCTACTAGGAAAAAAGCACTTCAAAGGATTCAGAACAAAGTTCTGAAAATGATTTTGAAGCTGCCACCCTGGTTCAGTACTATTGAATTACATAGAATTTCAAACGTTGAGACTCTAGAAGAAATGTCCAACAAAATAATTCATAATTTTAGACAAAAATCATTGCAATCTTCAATTGCAATGATCAATTCTCTCTATAGATAAGAACTAGTTTTAAGAAATCAATAATTATTCTTACACGCAGGCAAAAAAAAACCCTGTTAAAAATACTGAATAGACAAGGTAAAAATAATATTAACACAATTAGATATAAATGATAGCATATAAGGTTGAAATGTTAATTACTTAGCAGGAGCACCTAGGTTAATATATGAATGTAAAATAATGTAAAATTTGGAATAAATAAAGAGTTAAAAAAAAAAATATTTACTAAAAGATTAATAATAATAATTAAATTTCATTTGCTTCAAGGTTACAAGGAAAAAGATTCCAGATAGTACAGATATTTTATTTCAATGTATCTAAAGGTGTTTTTCTATGAATTTAAATCATTGAATATTATTAAAATTAATAAATGCTCATCAATTCTGCTGATTATGTATATCTATATGTCATGAATACATGCATAGTTGTTTGATTCATGTATAATTAAATGTTTTATGTTTTATTTAATTGCAATAAGACCTTCACATTCCAGAGTTTTATTCATCTGCCACTGATTGAGCTGTGAAGATGCACTAAGCTGTAAAGATGCACCAAGCTATGATTATTATATGCCTATTATTACTATTTTAGCTATTTCATCATATTATTTTATTTATAACCATATTTTAATTACAGGATGACGAATTCCAACCATGGCATATTTTAATTAAATATAATAGTATATTTTATTGCTCTATTACATACTGCATATATTGCATATTATGACATATTATGTACATTATATATAATAAATACTGAGTTGGGAGGGAGCATCAGGGTATCATTCAAGCTGAAACTGGACGATGGTTTGATTGACTGCCTGTGTCTAGGAGGGAACGAGCATTATCATTTTCTTTATCCTACCGATTCGATTGTGATGCTGCGAATTCTACTCTAACAGTTTCAGTGAGAGTGACGCGCCCTTCTTAACAAGCCATCATGTAGAAAGCTTAATAAGTATTGCAAATTGGGTTATTCGATTTGTTGGATCGTATCGTTGGAAGGAGATTCTTAATTTCCCGTGGATTTTGCGTGAGTGTCTCTGCTTACGGGTCCACCCCTCCGTTTTTGGCCCTTCATACAGCGATATTGTGAATTCAGATCGGTGGCTCAATTTGATCTTGCTATTAAGTGGAGCTGCATCCAAGCCAAGGGCATGAAGGGATGGTGGCTACCATACATACATACATACATACATTTACAAAATTAATTCGATCTTACTCATAAATGTTGGTGTCCCTGCTGGGAGAACGGGAATCATTAATTTATTCCAAAATAGAAATTAAAACGCTGTCGAGAGTTAGAACGTCCTGCACATTAATCAGGTAACTTCTCACGAGTCAACATGGTTTAGTAAGATCATCCACGGACTCTATATCAGCTCTTCTTATAAATACAGGATCGAACCCCGCGTCAGAAAGATTAAAAAATAACACGCTGAACAACTCCTCGTGGTTCGCTTCTTTTTTTTTCAATTATATTTTGAGCCGATAAAGTAGATCTGTCAGTCGTTCATGCAACCACCAGAGAGACGTTTCTTTTTTCATTGGTAACAAATTACTCGTAGCTCTTTGTATTGTTTTCGTTCAATGAATGAATGTTGTTTCTCTGTCAACAAATGCCTAGTGCTTTTTTAGTTTAGTTCATTGATTATCGAGATTTTCAGCCCTGGGCTGGTTCATCTCCCTTCGTAGTTACTCAAATACCTTTTGGGTACTTGTTTTCAACTTGTCCGGGGGTGAGATTCGAACTCGTGACTTTGGCGTGAGAAATATGTATGTTAACCTCTACGCCGGGTTCGCCCCCCTTAGTGATTTTGACAGTTGCGCGTGTGACATTAAATACGAAGGAAGCTTCTTAAAAAGTATAAATCTGTTGCAGAAAACAACGAATAGATTTGTTAGTCTTACCTTCGCTTTCGTAATATAAACGAAAATTAATTTTCAGTGCATCCAACAATGGACTGATTTTAGCGATTTTTCATGTGATCACCCTGTCACCCGCTGATTAATTCACCTATGCATCGCCAATTGTAGCATCCCTGTTTAGTAGAAAAATTAAAAAGGACAGCGTTATCAATTGATTTTCAGCGACCATGGCAAAAACAGTCAAACAACGGCAAACATACTTTTGCATATACAAACTAATAAACGATCCATAGAAATTTGAAAACTCTTCCGTGAAAAACGTAATGATCCATACAATTCTTCAATGTGATCCATACCTTAAATAAAATTTAGCAATAAAATGCTACAAATGGGGCGTTATATATATCTAGGGAATGACCCATAAATGGTTCAGTAGCTTTCCATGAACTTTCAAAATGGATTCGTAGAATGTGCACGTATCCATTATGCCGTTATATTTCATTTTCACACAGAAATAAAAGCGTTTTCAAAAATGAAAAAGGGACCGTGAACTAGTTCACGTTTTCAGGATTTTAACCTAAAAACGGGATCTAGTTCCTGATTACGTGATTCAGTTCACGGTGTACAGTTACTGCAGTTCACGGATCTAAGCACATTTTTTTCCGTGATGAAACGGGCATCTAAATCTGAGTAGCACAGTTCAGGATGGACTTCCAAATATTTATGATCAAAATTTAAAAAATATTGCCCAAAATTGGGAAAAAGCAGGCATAAACTATGGATCATACTTCTCCGTGCACAGAGTTGGTCTTCTATTGATTATTTTTAGAATTGTGTGGTTCATTATAGGACCTAATATGGATCATTGACAAATTGTTTATGGAACATTTCAATAATTTATGCAACAAATGCATCTATTTTAGGGCACAAATGATACATTCTGTGGGTCAATTTTGCAAGGTTGCGGAAAGTTATTGAAAACCCGAAAGCTAAGAGTCGGTTCCATTGTGGTTATATCACATTAACTAGTTTTTCTACTGTAGTTATCTGCACATATTTTTTTCAGCATTTCAGTACGGACAAGCTGGTTGGCGTAGCCTGGGCAATGTTGTCAACTTGTCAATAGGGAAGTAAGTGGCTGTGACTGAAGATCGTGGTTAAGCAGGGTATATCTTTCATTCTCATTGAATTAATAATTTCAGCCCGTTTTGCCACATCTTTGCATTTCAAATTAATTTTGCCTTTCAGAGCACGGAACAGCATGACAATTTAATGCTTGTAATGCTCAATTTGTTTTTCAGCATTCCGATATTCATAGATATAATACTAGAAACGCGGATGAAATAACAACACCGAATTTCTTGACATGTGCTTCACAAAGCTCATTATACTTTAAAGGAATAAATGTTTTCAATTCGATGCCAAGACATATTAAACACTTTCAGAATTTATAAGACTATGTATTTCACACGTTAAAACTGTGTGGTAAACATTAAGCGAATTTTTTTAATCATTTATGAAGATTGTAGCTGGCGATGTTTTACTGCTATAAAACGCATTATTTTGCGTGGACTATTTCTTGTACGGTTATGTTGCTTTTTTTTTGTTTTTGAAAATGAAGATTGTATTTTGACGAAATTCTTTACAAACCGATAACTATTTGGCTATTTTATTTTTTCATACTTTTTTTTCTCACTTTTATCAACACTACAAACAATTTTGTTCGTCACGGTGATGAGTTAAAAAAAAAAATAAAAAAAGTAGTCTACAATTGTTTGAGCCTCGCGCGCGATATAAAGGTATAAATGATTTGTTTGAAGTTATTTGAGAGATTTTCAGCCGGTGGCCGGTATAAATGACTTTTTTTTGAATTTAAAAAAAAAATGACCTTTGATGCTTGAGAAGATACCATGAAATAGTAGTGGGTTGTCTAGCTGATTGTCGGGGAATTCCTTGTCAATTCAGTCGTGGTTGAAAGTAGAAGTTTGACTAGGGTCGGATATTGGCTTGTCTTTTGATAATGTCCTTATACGGGATTCTGTGATTTTAATTGGAATAGGATTTCCTGATCGTTGGGAATACTTGCGAACATTTGTGGTTGACATCAATAGCTTTTCACAATTATATCGATGTAAAGCAAATGAACAGTTTTTGAAGATTTTACATCTGTAGGTGAAAGCAGTTCGTGTTTTTTTTTTGCATAACTGGTTGAATTGTGTATAAATACATTATCTAATAGATGCAAACCTAGGGCTGCAACAGAGAACTACAGCTCCACCTCGGAGAGAAGACGTTGGACATCGTGAGGCACTTCGTGTCATCCGGAATGTCTCCTTCTGGAGAAAGGCGAGAGCATTGAACGCAAAACTGGTTCCGATTATCCGACAATGCTGCGCAACCGTAAAGTGCAGCAGAAGCTGTAGAGGAAGACCGAGGGCCATCTGGCCTCAACTTTCCGCATCTTGAGCCAAGAGGTTGGTGGAACTGGTCGGGGTCATACTAAACAAAATAGTCGCTGGGCGGCAACGACTGGCAGATAGCGGGTACTTAACGTACCAAGGAGGTAAGTTTTGACAGAAAATATATCTTCTACAAAAAGTTCCCGAATAAGGTCCTTCTGTGGCTGAAGAACACCGTGACAAACATATCCAAGCCATTGTTCTTTCCTTCGGGGCTTGCGGTGAACGGGGTGATATACAGTAAAAAGTGCCAGCCGGAAGATGCGCCTTCATGAAGAAGTATCACTTGGAAAAGGATGTGGTTTTTTGGTCGGACCTGGCCTCGAACCCACTATGACACTGGAGGAGATACTTACCAAACGTCCATTGAACGTGAAGGACGGACATAAAATTATTGCAACGTAGTTAATTTACTACAAAATTTTATGAATTTATCGGATAAAAACGTTATTTGCATCGCAGTTTTAATACATGTATAACTCAGATTTCATACATTGGATCATTTTTTAAAGGTTGTTTGGTGAAACTCTCTACACTTGCGCTTCCCCCCATCCAAAAGGGTTTTGTTCGTTTCTATCAAATTTTTTTTTTTTTTTTCTCCTCCCCTTCCTTCTCTTTTTTTTTTTTTTCTCTCCTTTCTCTTTCTTTCGGCGTGCTTCCTGTTTTCTTACCTTATATGTTTTGGGTGGGCGTTGTTCAGAGCTGTTTGGTGGGTCCGCGGTCGTGGGGGCAATACACAGAATCAATTTCATTCCTTCCCGCCACGCTTTTATTTAAGTGGGTCGAAGTTTAATTCGGACAAAAATTTGTTTTTTTCTTTTCCGCTCCACAAATATCAAATTACATTATTGGTTTTTTGAATTTTTGTATTTTTGTTTTTTTTATTGTGCCTGTTGTGACGTAAAACTCCTGTCCTGGCATTTGTTGGAGGTAAGCTTTGACGTATGTTTCGTTATTCATCACACAGCAACTGTATTTGGTAAACATCTCCATGTAGGGCTTACTAGCACGGGTCTTGGCAACCGTTTGCTGTGGTTTGGGAAGTTTTCAACCTTGTATGTATGTAATCCACCTCTTGCTTTGACCTTCTGGATGTAACTTTGCAAAATGCCAACTTTTTTGACAACATCACGTGTTGAAATGTTGAGATTTCGGGTGAAATTACATTTAATCTTTCCCTCCGTCTTCCTACATGCTGCTGCCGGTTTGCTTCTTGCTCAGCTCTTGTGATCCAAAGTCAACCGGTCGTTGAAGCTTTTTTAGTACTCTTGAATTGGTTGTATTACAGATTTGCAGCATTTTTGGGACAGCTCCGGATTTTCCATGTGATTTTTTTCACGTGTCTCCACCTGACTCACTTCTATCTTGGCCGCCACAAACCAAACAACCACGCAATTTGCAGAATTTAAACAAAACACTTCAAAAAGGAACTATGTGTGTGTGTATAGAGGGCGGGCTCTTATCCCCGCCCATCGGGGCTTCCTCGTGTTAGATAGCTCGCTTTAGACCTTTCGTACAATGACATGATGAGTGCAAGTGGTGGTTATTAAGGCTTGGTCAAGTCGAACAGAGAGGAGAGCTTGTTGCTGTCATTTCCATGCTACAAGGCGTGGTAGTCAATATCATATAATTTCAGGAGCAGTTGATCACCAAAGCCACGGAAAAGCTGAAGAACATGCCGTCGTCAATCTTATCGTCGGCCATTGCTAAGGTTCTGGCTAACTACCGTAAGGCCGCCTGGCAGGGCGTCGAAGCCTATTAATAGAAGGTTTAGTAAAGGTAGGATAAAAGGAAAATTCCTTCCTTTTAAATTTTTAAATCCTTTTAAATTAAATTAAATTTTGAAGTTTTATTTTTTCATTTTCATCCAAAATGGGTCCATTTTTCTCATAGCTTCATGGGTTTTATTTGAATATCTCTTACTGAAGAGGAAACAAAATCATATATCAGTCAATCCCATATGAAATTTGATTTATAAGAACAACAAAGTGGTCTCTGAATGTTTTGAAGATTTTCTAGTTTTAAAACCTATAATCTCTTCTGCAATCCAAATAACTTCTCTAATAATTCTATCATTTTAAAAACTTGAACCACGGAAATGTCTGGGATCGGTTCCATGTTCAGCATTTGGCTGGATTAGTAATTTATCGACAAAATATACTATTGCATTATGCTACTCGCTACGATCAGAAAGCAACCAGGCGAGCAAAAAGCTAAGAGCAATAATTATGGACATTCTGTGAAGAAAAAGATGGCATTAAATTATCTGATACTACAACAGGTTTTTTTTATGCAATCTTGTACTTCATAGATTCTATATACGTATTCATTTGCAAAATCTCATTTGAATCTCACCTCGTTACAGCATAATTGACATCATAGTCATTTCAAATGACTTGTCAACAGCTGATAATAATTTTGGATTGATTTCCGATGGCATACCCATTTTAGCTTTAACATGTCAATAAATACATGCAGGAATAACACACTGGTGAAATCACTGAGAGCCATAAAAATAACAATTTCCCACCCAGTACCCAAAAGAGCGGCAGGCTGCCTCTAGCTGGAATCAACAGATGTCGACAGACCAGCTGAAGCAGTGGAGTAGAACGATGCTAGTCTGGGCTTCAGTCTCAGATATCTTCAGCATGTGTATCAGATTTATGGCATCATTTTTCTCTACCCTCTCTAGGCCTTCCACCATCTACGAGCAGCATTTGCCAAAGTAGCACCCAGCAAGAATAACCACGTGTCTATGTATCGAAAGATATGAACTTGAAGATATGGGAGTCAAATTTGGAAAAGTGATGCCATCTACACATACGAAGCGGTGTCTGGAGGATGCCTCTTTCGTTTCCAGTAACAGTCGACTGCTAGCTGTAGACAGCAATGAATGGTACTAGGCGAAAAGGAGATGATTTCGACTTATGGGAAGGTGTTGGAAGTATTTTTCCTCGGGCTGACTGAGAGGAAAGACGACTCCTCCATTCATATATCATCTCCAGGTAGAATACGAAGCGTCTCCATGCGAGTAAGTACACATCAATGCGAACGTGTCGTGGATTGTGTCGCGATTGTGATATGATGTACGACTCTGATGCGCCGCAAAAATATGCTGCCGACAAGTTATGACGAATTCCCCATGTCATGTGAAGCGCCGACTGTAAGCAGACAAGATGCTTCAGAATTCCTCACACTCACACTCCTACACTAATGATGTATTTTCGCGTTTCTCAAGATTGCAGATTTATTCTTGATATTCGATTCCTGTATGACAATATCAACAATATAACTCCCACCCACGCATCAGCGACGTTTGATTTCGTTTTAATATACAGCCTTCGTCGTTCAAGTCGGTTCAAGTGAAGGGATGAAGTGCTCGGCTGTATTGATGATGGGAAGTGATACTGGCAGATGGATCAATCAGATTCGCCTGTGGATTAGGTTTTATTACGACATTGACTTTTTGATCGATGTTGAGACTGGAATCCTTCGTTTTTCCTTCCATGAGCTACTGCTCTATTTGATATTCACGAATGTAGCTATGTTTGTCGGCAGATTATGTAACATTGCTTTATTATTATTTTTAGGATCAATTGATTCGTTTAGTATAGGAGAATGAATGGATAACAGTTCAATCAGCTTTCAACGACGATGATTTGCTACAGACATGAAGACATAAAGAGTTTAAGATCACAATGTGGTAGAAATTTTGCTTAAGCCATCGAAAATTTTACGGTATTCCCCAATTTTTCAATAGCAATTGTGTTGCAAATTGACCTGTCTCAAATAATAGATGATTTTTAAAAAACTATCAAAGTTCGACTAATTATATCCGATTTTCATTATAAGGCTTGCTCGCGACAAAATCTGGACCGACTAAATTTGAAATAAAACAAATTTGCTGTTAGTTCAATCCAAGATGCATTTTTTAGTCATTTAATTGTGCATTATTAGTCATCATAAAACTAAATACAGTTATTTAATTAGGCTGCCTGAACTACGAACTTTTGAGTATACTCCAGCCATAAGGGTCTGTGTAGACTTCCCCGCAACAATTTAGCTGCTTTTTTTTCCAAGATTTTTGAAATTTTTCTATAGTTGTAGCTTGTTGTTTATATTGAGAGAGTTCTCTCTTCACGAGAGCCCAATACGGTTCGGTACAACATGGACTCCATTCGCTTTATACCATTCTAAAACATCTTTGGCGTAGTGACAAGATGCCAAATCAGGCCAGAATAGCGAGGAAGCGTCATGGCAACGTAAGAATAATAACAATCGCTCCTTTGGGCACTCTTCACGGTATATTTTCTTGTTTACCGTTCCGGTAGTGATGAAGCTTTTGGCTTGCTCGACCACAGCTACATATTTTCCTGCCAAACCAAATATTTTTTGGGAAACTTGGCCTTTTCTTCGTCCTGAAATGCTCCTCTACGTCGTCCCGTTGCTTAGCAGTATAATAAGACATTCCGTGAAGCTGCTTAAAGTTTTCCAGCACATAAGTTTCACCATTATCACGCAGGAAAACATCGTCAAATATTCGCGATACATTCTGTTTATCATGACGGTTCGGTACAGTTTTCACCTTGAACGACTTCATACTTTGCCGGTGCTTGGAAGTATGCACGAAAGTTGGGGACATTTTTATCTTTCTAGCCACTGTAAGTACCGAAAGATCTGGTCTCTTCTGCAATATTTGCTTCACCTTCGCGTCCTTATGGTGGTTCCTGAGATCCGTTTTCGTAACGCTTCCAGCCTTTCTGGCTGTTGTCAAACGTGTTTCAAAAAGATTTAAGAACGTTATGGACAGTGCTTGCAGGAAAACCAAGCTTTTTTGCGAGTTTTCTTACTGACAGATCCGGATTTTCATTGCGACCGCTCACAATTGCTTTTCGCACTTGCTCTTCTTTCGGCGCCATCTTCGATCTGAAACCTTGTAGTATCACCAAAAAATGATTTTACACAATGAACAGATATACGTTCATAAGTCTGCGAAATATTTCACTCGTTGATGGAGAATTTCCAGAGATATACGTATATAGAGGTGTCTAGATTTGGTCGCGAACAAGCCTTAATGTTTTGCTACAATATCTAATACGTTTTTGGATTCAAAAACCAGTGGTCAATACCAAAGTTCACATGGTGTTTGTAATTTTATGTAATAAACTGAAAGAGAATAATTTTGTTTAATGCACACGTCAATCAAAAACATCGGTGAAATAAATATACGACCTTGGCGCACAATGTCGTAGACAAGGGTTCCGGGGCAACCCTTCTCCCTAAGTGTTTGGTGCTGCTTACCCTAGGCGCCTTCCAAATGATTTGCAAAATGCGATTAAGAAATCGAGTAATAATTTGTGTAAGATAAAATAGAAATACAATGTGCAAAGATGCAGACACCCTGTTCATGGGTTTTAACCAATTATTTATGTGGTAACATGCACCTTGGGAAAGACGTCAGATGCTTTTGCTAGGTAGAGGTTGAACAGTTCGAATAAATCACGTAAAATTATAACGACTTAAATGTAACAAGTTGACCCTAGAAAAAAAGTGGGGGGTAACACCGGAAAAAAGGGGAGGACGTAGAAGAGGGGGGCTATTGCAGAGTATGGTAGTTGTCTTCCACAAAACGAACGTGTGGTGGTGGTTGTTGAACTTTTATTAAACGTTATGGAATTGAGTAAACGCTTGGAAACTCATCGGGAATGATCTCTCATAGACATCCGTCGAACCATTTTGAACGGCCATTGTGAGAATATCATCATAAATATCTCCCATGCGCATTGCATTTTACCGATTACTAATGCATTCTCTCCTTTCGCTTTTCTACTGTTATTTTCCCTATCGCATAACCGCGAGTAATACCATATGGCACATAGATCGTGGGTCTGGATCTGCATCACTGAGATGAGCCCTTCAAAAGCAGAAACCACCGGGTGGATCCCCCAAAGGGTTTTCAAACATTGAGAGGTGGTAAGTCCTTTGAAATACGTGAAGCAAACCTATTGTTATTTTGACCCTAAATCAAATTAAAATTCAAGAACGGTATATAACCCTGACCAATATAACATTCAGCCAAATTTTCTAACAGAAATCTAAGTTTTCTAAATTTCTAAATTTTCTAAGCAATCAAATGACCACGCCAAAATTTACTGATTATTCATTACATAACAACATAACGGGAAAAGAGAGGGACCATCAGGGCACCCAAGTGAAACGATTTGGATAAGGAGCATTGGATTGCATTCTCCTTATTGCAACATTCCACGGAACGAGGGACAACTCTTCAACTCCATCTATTGGGTTTATTATTTCTATAGAGAGCTCGATAGTAGTGCTGCGATTGTGAACTTGCTTTTGGAAGTAGATTTTCGTCCCTAAATTCGCGGGTCTCACGTAAGTGCCTCTGCTTACGGGTCCGCCCAAACGTTTTTGGCACTTCGAACCTGAGCTTGATGATCACAAACAACAATAGAATCCTTATCAAATCGTTTTTCGATGATTTCAATGCAATGCTCATCATCATCGTGGTAATGGTTTCTTGTGAAATCATTGCTTATGTTTCTATGTGAACAGTCAATATGTAACTATTTTCTGTATACCTAGGAGGCACTACTTGGCATATCGGTTCAATTTTGCTTAATGTAGATCATTTGAAGATCGTGACGAAAATCGTCCGGCTAACCGGTGATGTCGTGGAGTCAAAGTAGAATCAAGATCAATAATCTCCTTAAGTGTATAACTATGAATTGATGAATCATGTCTCAACTGTTGCAGATTAAAACGATCATCACGAAACCCACATAATTTGTCGATTATCGCTTAATTTATGACATATTTAATACATAGTTCGGATGAAAGAGCAAGGTTGATATTACATTCCATTAAACTTTGTTCAATGATGATTTCAATAAACTCTAGGGTAGATTTTTTTATTTTATCATGTAATGTTTTAAATTATTTCAAGATTATATTTGGGCTGTTATCAAAAATTTTTAATTTCTGGAACAACTGTATTTATTTACGTTGTTTTTTCATTTTGTTATGATTTAATTGAATATAATCTTGAAACATCAATATTGTTTAAGTGCGAGCAAATTATTTTTCAGTGTACATCCAACTGTTTCTGTTGGTGCAATGTTTGAGTCAACTGCGACCTACACAAGCACGCATGTGCAGCTCTCTTGATGATGAAATTCAACCACCATTATAACTGAGATCATATCATCTTCAGATCAATCAAGCTCGATAACTTAAATCAATAACGCATAAATTAACAATGGAGTACTAGCAATACCGGTTATTTGGTATACGATCTTGATCAATGGGGCTCACGGGTGTTTAGGAGTTTATCCGTCGTAAGTTTATAACTTGATAACTTTTGAGTATCTCAATTTCATCAACAAATAGAAGAGAACTGCGGGGCAAAAGTGCGCAAGGGAAATTTCAAAACAAATGATCATATAAATCTGGCAAAACTATATACACAGCTCGAAAGATTAGTGTGAATTTCTGTTCAATATCATGCTCATAAATGGAGCGTCGCAAAACACACGCATTTAAATTAGAAATCGTGTGAGGTTCTGGGATATTCCATACATTGTCGATAATGTTGTATGCAAAAGCTCTTCTTTGTTAGAAACTGTTTCATGCAAGTTGCTGTTTCGTGTGGAATGAAATACAATTTCACATGCTCTGATATTTACATCACAATGAAAATTCAGATTTTTTTTTCTGTGTAGGTTTGAGAGATTAGTACGTCAGCTGATCGCATACATTTACATATGCGATTTCATCATAAAGGCGTGAAATAATGAGGTTTGTTGTGTTTTGATCTGTTTTAACCAAATGACATATTGGTTGATTAAATGTAGTTATAATCAGTATATAATAACTTGCTCACGTTGAAGAATGTACACAGCAAGAAGTAGTCAACGGGAAAGTAGTGATATCAACAACATATGGGAAGATCAACAGTAAAACGATTATTCAATAGCTCATTAAATACAAATATACAACACATTGTGTTTAGTCAATTGGATATGTTGCATCCACATGCTCGTACCTATGAGTTTTTGTATGAGTTTTTGTACAGTGTCATCCGACACTTATTTCGCAGCCTTTTGTCAGTTGCACCTGAAATTTCGCTCATCAATCGGTATGCTTTTCGTTCTTCGAAGATTTCTTTTAACCGAAGCCCAATACATTTCGATTGAACGGATTTCACTGGCAAATTTGGTGCATTGCACTCTTTCGGGACAATATTTACATTATTAGCAATACACCAATTCTAAGTCAGCTTTCCATAATGGCAAGATGGCAGGTCAGGCCAGAACAACACCGAACCGTTTTGTTTCTAAATGAATGACAATAGTCGTTTATTAAGACATTCTTCCACGTAAATTTGTCCATTTATGGTGCCAGTCGTGATGGAAAATGTTGCTCCTGAGACCGCTTCCACATATTGCCTGCCAAACGAGAAATTTCTTTGAAAACTTTGACAACTTTTTTTGTTAAATTGTTCAGCAACATTTCCCGGAATCTGCTTTGAATAAGCTTTGCAATATGTTTCGTCGTCCATTCTCGTCCGTACTCCTTCAACATAGTGTCATATATTTTCCACGCTCGCGATTTTCCGCTCTTGTTCTGCGTATCGTTACAATTTGGAACAACACCTACTTTGAAGGACTTCAGACCCACACTTTTCTTCACATTCTGGACGAACTTGAATCGTGCACTTGAATCTTAAAACAGAACAACTGCTACGATTAAAATATGGGCGACTTAAAATTTACGCATTTCTTTTAACAACCACGTATTTAAAAACATGAACTCTTTTTTTTTTATTTTAACATTTGCTCTTCAGCTATCACAGTGGGGTTCAAGTAAGAGTAGCAACGCATCAACATTTTGCTCGCGTTTCGTGAGAATCTGATGTGTCCAAATCATCTATCAACAACGTAATAAATGTATTCGGCAAACGTTGGTAGCAACGACAAAACGAGTGACGACAATGCAGTAGAAGTTCGATTGCGTGGTAATGGACAGCAAAAACTACGTCAAAAAATACTTCAAACAGCTTCCCGCCCAGGAGTCATATTTGGCAACCTCAAGGTGGCAGGTGAAATTCGTTAAGAAATATCTGCTTGACAAACTATCTGTACTTGTGACGTGCAACATTTTCATTGCAACTGGGAACACCAACCAGGAAATTTATACGAACGTGTGCAAGCAACACGATTGTTCCGTGCAAATTTGGCATCCTGCCACAAAAAAAAGGCCAAGAAGTTGTATGTCACCAACAACGTTCAGGTGGTTCCCAGCGACAAGAACCCTGCCAACACGTCAGAGCTTGACCCAATTGAGAAATATTGGGCCATTGTCAAGCAGAATGTAGCAAATGATCAGCTTTCCAACAGTTTTCACCAGCAACCGATTTACACTACCCGCTAAGAAAAAACTACCCAACGGATCTGTTAAGTGTGGGAGGCCAACGTTGGGTATAATCATGTTTACCTACCGTTGGTTACAAATTACTTATTTTAAGGTAGAATTTTACCCAAAAGTAAGTTATTTGTACCCAACGGTAGGTAAACATGATTATACCAAACTTTGGCTTCCCATACTTAAAGGTCTCTCTCTTTCTTTTTTTTTTTTTTTTTTTTTTTTCTGCTCCGTTGGGTACTTTTTTTCTTAGCGGGTACCCTTATTTCATTCTCAATGCATAGTAAGAACACCCACACCTAATGCATCTACTAAGGACGGAAGGCATTGCATAGAAAGTAGAAGAAAGTTTTGCAATTTTTCAAGTCAGAACATTGAATAATTTTTCTATCTCAGAACAAAACATGAATAAAAGTACACAATTTCATCTCCCCCTAGCAGCACCAGCAGAACACAGTTAGCCCGTACCATAATCAGCATCCATATTTTCAACGCTCATCCATTCATTTGCATAAAGCGAACGAAGCACGTTGGCTGCCAGTCACAATGAATCGTTCCTGCAACATCTGAAGAGTAAAAAAAGAAAAATGGGGTCTCGCGGGGGGGTTTCTGGCAGGGTGGGTGGTTTGGTGGGGGGGGGGAAGTGCGCGGTGATAAAACGTGTTTGCATACTTTGTTTTGGAAGCGGATGGGGTTGGGGCATTTTTTGGGGAAAAGCCCGGGATGGGGGGGGTCTGTGTTAGATGGGAATGGCAAAGGGTAAATGCACCCTTCTTTTTGGGGAAATGCTCCCTAAACTTTGGAAAAATACTCCTTAGATGCGTTTGCCCGGTATAATGCAATCGGAGGTATTAACCTTCTGGTTAGCGCTTGCCGGGTGTTTTGACGGGTCTTAAGTTTCTTCAAGATTGTATAGTTTTGACGAATTTTTAAGTTTCTGAATTTAAGAGTCGTCAAAACGAAATTAAGACCCGTCAAAACGAAATTAAGACTCTGCAAAATAAAATTAGAACTCGTCAAAATAAAATTTAAATCCGTCAAGGCCACCTTGAAGAGTGCGCAATACAATCTTGAAGAAACTTAAGACCCGTCAAAACACCCGGCAAGCGCTAACCAGAAGGTTAATACCTCCGATTGAATTATACCGGGCAAACGCATCTAAGAAGCATTTTTCCAAAGTTTAAGGAGCATTTCCCCAAAAAGAAGGGTGCATTTACCCTGCTGCCATTTGAAAAGGATCTGTATTACATAAAATGTCATAAAATGGGCACACATTTCTCGTGATTTGGGGGTGTCTTGAGGAGTCCGTCCGTAACCACCCACTCCCACGACGGCCAACGTTCCGCCGTAGGTAATGCATGCGTCTGTGAGTTTGAAGGATTAAATGACACAAAAATCACGAACGGACGATAAGAATATTCAAAGCTAAAACTAGGTTTGATAACATAACCCGGTCGATAAGGTGGGAATGGTTAGCGTTTTTGTATAAAATATGTATTAGGTGCGCAACTAAGTTCCCGCTGTTTAGCAATAGATGGCGCCAGTAGTAAGTGCTGGTCGAATGTTGTACATCTCAAGCGTCATAAACCAAGCTCAGACATATGGTAAACAAACCGCTTTGCCAAATCAGGGATTTTGGTTTAGTGTTATATATTTTGGTTGTTTGAAGATGTCTGATTTCGTGCCAAATAATCGTCATTTGCGGGAAGTGTTGATTTTCTTCTTTCATTCGAAGAAAACGGCGGCTGAAGCACATCGAGAGCTCCAAAAAGTTTACGGTGATGCTGCTCTGAGTGAAACAACGTGTCGTGATTGGTTTCATCGCTTCAAAAACGGTGATTTCAGTGTTGATGATCGTCCGCGTGAAGGAAGGCCAAAAAACTTCGAAGACTCTGAATTGGAGGCATTGCTCGATGAGGATCCGTGTCAAACGCAAGAAGAGCTTGGTTCAGGATTAGG
This sequence comes from Aedes koreicus, assembly GCA_024533555.2. Lineage (NCBI taxonomy): Eukaryota > Metazoa > Arthropoda > Insecta > Diptera > Culicidae > Aedes > Aedes koreicus. The sequence goes on from JAHHFK020004679.1 coordinate 26,532, forward strand.
AGTTTCCCGCCAAGCCGTTTCTAAGCGATTGCATGCGTTGGGAATGATTCAAAAGCAAGGAACTTGGGTTCCTTACGATTTGAAGCCAAGAGATGTTGAGCGTCGTTTTTTCGTCTGTGAACAACTGCTCCAGCGGCAAAAAGGAAGAGTTTTCTACATCGCATTGTGACGGGTGACGAAAAATGGATTCATTACAGTAACCCAAAACGGAAACATTCATGGGGACTGCCCGGGCATGCTTCAACATCGTCGCCTAGGCCGAATATTCACGCTGCGAAGGTTATGCTGTGTATTTGGTGGGACCAAGTTGGTGTTATTTATTATGAGCTGTTGAAACCAAACGAAACCATTACCGGGGAACGGTATCGAACTCAATTGATGCGATTGAGCCGAGCACTGCACGAAAAACGGCCACAATACGAGCACAGACACGAAAAAGTGATTCTTCAGCATGACAACGCTCGACCTCACGTTGCGAAACCCGTGAAAACCTACTTGGAAACGCTAAGTGTTCGGCTCCCTGTTGACCATATTCGCGCACTGTAGGCCCTTTCGTTAAGCCCCTGCCACCAGCTTCTGTACAGTCACTTCATTCTTGCAGAATGGCAGTTTGCCTTACACTGCTTGTCACTTCCAAAAGTTTTGTGGGTCTTCTTCAGGTTTCCGAGTTGTTCGGATTTTTGCGATGCCAAGCAAGACGTTAATGCGTTGCTTCTTGTTTGGACGCCATTTTTTAACTGAAGAGCAAATGTCAAAATAAAAATAGAGGAATCATTTTTCGATGCGCAGACCTACAAAATGAAGGGGAGCTAAGTTTTCGAATGCACGAGTAAAACAAATACGCCAAGCTTAAGTCAAACAAATTTAGATGCAGAAAAACCAACACCCAAAAACTGGCGTTCAGCTACGTTTTAATTCTAACATCTGTTCTCGTCCATCTGCTTCTATGATGATTTGCTATCTTTTTTCACCAACTTTACGCAAGCAACCTGTCAATCGCTGGAGAGTGGGGTTGGTTGTGGGCCTTGCGAGCCGACACCGATAATAAAGTACAGCAATACACAAGGAAGAGATTCGAACCGGAACAATCGATGAATTTCTACCTGAGCTGCAGCAATACACACTAACCGGGAACAGAATTTATAGTGATGGATGAGATGCAGAAGCGAGTGATAGGGTGGTGGCCGATCAACCCAAAAATGTGCAGGTTGAGGATCAAGAGCCGGCTCTTCTACATCAGCATCATTATCGGACATTGTCCTCACATCGGAAGTACTGATGATAACAAAGAAGAATTCTACGCGCAGCTGGAGCCTGAATACGACCGCTGCCCAAGCCATAACATCAAGATCATCATTGGGGATTTCAACGCTCAGGTTGGCCAGGAGGAGGAATATAAACCGGTGATTGGAAATTTCAGTGCACACCAGCTGACCGACGACAATGGCCTTCCACTTATCGACTTCGCTGCCTCCAAAAATGTTAAATGACAAACACAGGTAATCAATATAAGTGTATAATACTTTATTTCAAACTTTAATAAGGCTTAAAAGTGCAAAAAGTGAAGCCTTATAAAACATAAAATAAAATAAAATTATCTTCGTACAAAAATATTACATCGCCAAGCGTGGGATTTGAACACTAAAACCTTTGAGTGATAGGTTTGTAGCTTCTTTGTTGAGCCAACTTCGAATGTTGTAAAGTTAACTCTGAGTATCTATGATGTGCTTCCCGTTGGCAGTGAAACCACAATATTGTACTACAAAATCATCGTTATGAAAAAATGAACACGTTTTGCAAACAGTATTAAGAACTACCCATAGAATCTTGTCCTGTCCTGTTTTATACATGTATGGAACCATGTTTTTAAGAACAATAATAAATATTAATCACTTGCAGCAGTGACAAAAGTATTTTCTGCTCAATCGTTATTCATAGTGACAAGTCGAATACGAGAGATCCAAACCGCTTCGATTTTGCATGTTTTGCAATTATTACAATCAATTATACATAATTCAAAACAGATGTTTTTGTGTGTTACTTGGGTTTGTGGTATGACGAGGAATGTCAGGTGGTGTTAGAAGAGAAGAACGCAGCGCAAGCACTTATGCTGCGTCAAGCTACCCGTCAGAATGTGGAATGGTACAGACAGAAGCGGAGGCATCAAACCCAACTCTTTCGGGAGCAAAACCACCGCCAGGAGAAGAAGGAGTGTAAGGCTAGAACAGCTGCTCGGCTCATATTAAACGCAAAAGTTCACCCAAAAACTCAACACATCCCGCAGAGGCTTCGTGCCGCGAGCTAAAATGTGTCGGGATAAGGATGGGAATTCTGACAAACAATTGTGAGGTGACTGTGGAGGTCTGTGGAAACAGCACTTCGATGAACATCTCAATCGAGTAAAGGAAGGTGACCAAGACAACGAAGGATGTGCGATGCAGAAAGTGACGTAGATGTGCCACCCCCGACGATAGGTTAAGTTAAGGATGCCATCAAGCTGCTGAAGAATAACAAATCGGTTGGAAGGGATAGTATCGGAGCAGAACTTATCAAGCTGAGCCCAGAAAAGTTGGTCTATTGCCTGCATCGACTGATTTTGGGTACCGAAAAGCTGCCGGAGGAGTGAAAAGATGGGGCTATCTACAAAAAGGGCAACAAACTAGACTGTGAAAATTACCGTGCGATCACCGCCCTTCATGCCGTTTATAAAATTCTATCCCAAATCATCAGTCAGTGACTGTCGCCAGATAGATTCATGGGAAGTTATCAGGCCACATTACAACGGAACAAATCTTCACTTTGCGCGCAGATCTTCCAAAAGTGCCGTTAATATAGATCCCTATATAGAGTCCTACATATGCATCATCTATTCATTGAATTCAAAGCCGCATGATATAGTAAACCGAAAAGAGCTATTGAAGATCATGGACGAGATCGGTTTTCCGAGAAAGCCGACCAGACTAATCAAGGTTACGATAAATGGATCCCAGTGCTGTGTGAGAATATCGGGTGGATTATCGGGTTTATTCAAATTGCGCGGGGAGCTTCGTCAAGGTGATGGAATCTCATGCCTGCTGTTCAACATTGCTGTGTTCTGAAATGAGTGGCATTCAACATGCGGGGCACAATTCACAACAGATCCAGTCAATTCATCTGCTTTTCCAATGTCGTGAACATTGTCAGTAGAACATTTAAGGTGGTGGCAGAGCAATACACCAGATTGAAGCGTGAAGCAGTGCAGATTGGGTTGAAGAGGCATGCTAGAAAAAAAAACAGTCCAAAAAGCCGTTAGTTTGGATAGCAATCAATTTTAGCTAACTAACTTTTTCCATAAGCGTCGGATAACTTTGCGATCTTGTCAGAAAAGTTTGCTTGGAAAACTTACCAGAGAGTGATTAGATTTATTGATTTTTAGAGAACAACGGTCACCTCGCCAGATTTTTCTTTGTTAACTAAGTTTTCCCATAAATCATACTATGGAAAATTAAAACCGCGGGCGCTAAAATATAGTTTCACCGACCGAGCTGAAATTTTGCACACTTATCATAGGGCCCAAAAGACTACCAAAAATCATACTGGAACTGGAATTTAAATTTTGTCCCAGGCTCCGAGGGTCCCAGGTCCATGTGTAATGGCACACAGAAAGTCTGATCAAAGTAGATTTTCCAAAATGACTGTCACAAATTTTCAAGCTCCAAGACAAGTCCTGCATTGAATACCTCAGGCAAAAGGAAGGCAAGTGCAAAAAGGTACGTTGCAAACTTGTTACAGCAGAACGATTGCGAAAACAATAGTGGGTGTTTTGTGGAGAAATACGGAACACTTAACAGAAGCACAACATATTATACCGGAAAGAATTAAGTCTTCCACAAAATTCTTTTTCCGCAATTTCTTCGTCCTCAAAAGACCCTCGCATACGTATGTTGATTGAACATTGGGATACTGCCCAGGTTACCAATAAGCATTAGCATATGCAGTAAATCAACCCTAAATCTGCATTTCAGATGCTACAAGCATTATATTAGCATTATATCAGCATCTTGAATGCTGTCTGTTGTAAAGTTGAATTTCAAATGCTATTTAAATGCTTGAAGCCTGTAATAAGCATTTCGAATGCAAAATAGCATTAATGAAACATTATCATAGCATTGTAGTAAAGCAGCCGTATATTGGGCCAAAAGCGGCATTTATGTTGCATTTAAGACGACTTAATTGCTTGATAGGCTGCCGTTAAGACGCTTTGGAACTGCTTATTGGTTACCTGGGTGATTTGTGTATGATAAATTACAAGGGACAGTGGTTGTACGCAGAGGTTACGTATGACTACGTAGCAAAGTGTAGTGAATGTTATAATTTTTTAAGAGCCTGTATTAGAAAGGCGCCGACATTGATCAATTTGAATAACCGATAATATTTCAAAGCCTTTCAATAAACCATTCCAAACGAGTAGGAGACCTGTCAAATGGATGAGATGTCGCCTTTTCCTTAATACAGGCTCTTTCATTATTTTGTGCTTGAAAAATAAGGTGGCCCTGAAGAGGGACGATGGTCGTCTGCGATGGAACGTCACGGTGAACGGTGCGACACGCATGAAAATCGAACTGAGATGTTCGGCAGAAACACGACAAAACACGACATGATCGCTCTGCGCTCAGGCGTACACGTCGGGACAATTTGACTAATCGATGTCTTAGATATGTCGACTTGTCAATCCCAGTTATATTTACTCATATATGAGTGACTCCACTTTTGACGAAGGTGAGTCAAAAACGATTCAAAATTGAGTCAAATTGTCCCGCCGTGTAGAATGATGACGATGTGAGTTCGCTCTTCTCCTTTTATGCTCTACACTCCCTTTTCATTTTACTCAATTTTTGAGTAAAATTGTATACTATCTCTTTTTCTCTCACGGAAATGTTACTCAATTTTCGTAAAATTGAGTAGATCCACTTTTTACGAAAATTTAGTAACATTTCCGTGAGAGAAAAAGAGATAGTATGCAATTGTACTCAAAAATTGAGTAAAATGAAACGGGAGTGTATACAACGACAAGACACGGTCGTTGAATATACACACATACACACCCAAACCGGTTAGTTTATGACTCTGTCGTCCTATCTGAAAACAACCGTTCAGATGCACGTGATTGGTTGGTTCATGGGTTGACGACACTTCACATTTATTAATTTTTCAATAGTTGAATGTTTGAAATTGATAATATTTAATATTGAAATCGACGGGTAGTAAATGTCCCAATCCATTGGTAAATGGCTCGTGAAATGTTTGAGTTATTAACGTTCAAAATCTAATACCCCGTTCACACTACAACCTATGTTACGTGATATAGAGTATCTTGATATCAGCATCTACACGCAAAAAAAAAACCGCAGTAGAAACTACCATTTCGAGGGTTAAATTAGGCGCAAACCCCAAAAATTTTCACCTGACTATAAATACGTCTGATTTTACCATGCCTGCGATTAGATCAAGCATGGTGCGGTTGATATCAATATGAGGTCTGTCAAATATACCCCAAATGTTGAAGGTTGTACTATAAGGGCTGGTTCATAAACCACGTAGACTCATTTTTGAAAATCTCAGACCCCCCTCCCCCTTCGTAGACTTTTCTTCATACCATTTTTTGAAATTTTGTATGGAGCGTAGACTTTGGTCGGGGTGTTGCCCCCCCCCCTCCCCCCAAAAAAGTCTACGTGGTTTATGCGTGACGGTCCAACATTTCGCACTCGAAACGTGTATCCCAGTATTGAAAACACAGACGGAGTTCAACGTCAAAATTAAACAGATTTTCACCGTTTTGATACTTAAATTGAAATTTCAGCAGTCATAGCTGTAAATTCAAGCTTTAGAAATATAAAGTGTTTGACAAGTATTCATAGAAAAGCCTTACAAAATGGAGTACTCTCACAACCAAAAGTGTTGCATAAAAAGGCACATTAAGCCACTGATCTTTTGAGCATGAGCATGGGCATTATTGATCGCATCAGGTTGCTAATCAATTATTGACAGACCAGTTGTTATTACACAGAGAACTACGCGACTAACATACATCCTCAATGTGTAAAAACTGGTGATTCCAAACTAAGACTATACCGGCGCTGGCCCTGCCCAAATGCAGGTCAAATAAGGAAAGGGTAGGAATGTGTTGACGTGATACTTGCTTTAATGGAAGCTGAAAACACCTCTGCACTTCCAGAAGATATCGCTGGGATTTTGGATAATAGGATTGGGTGGCAGCAGGGTTCGTTTTGGTAAACGGTAAGCTGAAGTCACATAGTGTCTAGTAAAATATTCGAATAGTAATACAAGTTTCCGATTTGAACCAATTTATATCAACAGTAAGGATGTTATTGGGGTGTGATGATGATTTTTCATTAGGAAAACAAGGTGACTTATATTAACGTATGAAAGTGACCGAACAATAAACAAAACGCTTTACTCGATAACATATTTGGCGCAACAAAGCATCGACACAGACTTGCACAGCCAATGCTCGAATCAGACTTCACATTATGATGTTTTGATAAGAAAAACTAGACCATTATTTCCCACCACAACGTAATGAGAACCCGCCCATTGTGAAGCATAGTTACAAAAAAGTTATCAGTTGCTTATTGAAGGGATACTATTAACTGCTATTAATTTTGAGCTTAGTCTGATCATCTTGCGTTCTACAACAATATTGCTGAGCATTTCCTATCAGAATCTCACAATTGAGCGTACTTGGAAATTTGCAGCGCCACCGAGCAGTGAAGCACTAAAAACTTCTCCGTAATTGGAAATGGATAAATGTTGACCGAGTTAGCTCAAATTTTGGACCAGAGGCTTATGGTGGCTGGAAAACGGCGCAAGGGTTTCACCAATAATTAGATTCACCAATAGATGAGTTTTTGAGCAAAACGGAAATGTACATGATAGTGGATGACGAAAAGTATATTAAGCTGGACTGGTAAGACCTTCCAGGGGTATTTTTCCCAACAATATGGAAAAGTTCATTCTTAGTGCCTATTTTTAAATCTGGCCGGAAATCTGACATACAATAATTATCGTGGAATCGTTATTATCTCTTGCATTCCCAAACTTTTCGAGGCAATTGTCAATAAAACATTATTTCTTCAAATCAAAAATCGAATAACAGACAAACAACACGGTTTTTTTCAAAGGCCGCTCAACATCCACGAACTTACTAGAATTTGTAAATTATTCACTGAATGCAATGGATAATGGGAACCATGTTGAAGCTCTTTACACAGACTTTAGCAAGGCATTTGATCGTGTTGACATACCAATGTTACTTTTCAAACTGCAAAAAATTGGAATTGGAAATTGGAAGTCTGGACTCTTGAAATGGCTTGAATATATTTAACTAACCGGCAACAAATAATAAAATTCAATGAAAAGAAATCAAATCCCATTCAAGTTACTTCAGGAGTCCCCCAAGGCTCCCATTAAGGGCCACTTCTTTTTTTTTTTATACGTCAACTACCTTTCCTTCGTTCTCAAAAATCTGAAAGTGCTAATTTATGCCGACGACATGAAGCTGTACTTGGAAATCAAAAATAAAGAAGACATCAATATATTCCAGTATGAAATTCATACATTCTACATCTGGTGTAAGAAAAGTTATTGGAACTGAATTTAAAAAAATGCAATTTAATATCTTTTAGCAGAAAATAAACAACAACCAACATTGAAATTGCATTAGGAAATCAGAATGTAGAAAAGTGTGAAAAAGTGAGGGATTTAGGAATTATCTTAGACTCTAAACTTAACTTTATAGACCACTACAACACTATCATACACAAGGCAAATAGCATGTTAGGGTTTATTAAATGCTTCTGCTACGACTTTCAAGACCCGTACACTATTAAAACTCCATATATTACCTATGTGAGGTCTATACTGGAATATTGCAGCATTGTGTGGTCTCCTCGTCCAGGTATACATGAAGAAAGAATAGAATCAGTACAAAAGCAATTTCTATTATATGCTCTTCGTAAGCTAGGGCTGGGCCTCACATCGTCTTCCATCATGTGAAGCCCGCTGCGTGTTGATTGACATCCAAACATTGAAAGAACGACGAGAATATGCGATGGTTTCATTTGTAAACGATATCGTTTCGCAGCGTGTTGAATCAGCCGAACTACTTTCTAAATTAAAATTTTATGCACCAATTAGACGACTTCGAAATCGTAATTTATTTGCTCTAAACCAGCATCGCACGGAATATGCTAAAAATGGACCAATAAATAGCATGATGGATTCCTTTAATCAACACTGTGAAGCCATTGACTTTACAATGTCTCGGTATAAATTGAAACAGTATTTTAAGTCCCTGAGGATACAAAACTAATTAATTTTTATATTTATGTATAGTTAAGAAAAAAAGCTAGTTGTATATGTACTAGTCTACAAAATGGTTGACGAAATAAATAAATAAATAAATATAATTTTACACTGTGAAGCAAGTAACGGATGTGCTAAATTAAAAAAAAAGTCAATTTTTTTAAGCAACATTCTAAAGAAAGTACTGGTTTTTCAAGAAATTTACCAATGCGGTATGGAACCTTACCCGAGCAGGAGAAAACAACATATGAATAACTAATGTTGATCTTGTCAACTGACCTTTAAGAGAACATCACAAGAGGTAAAATAC
>JAHHFK020004680.1:0-46178 GCA_024533555.2 Aedes koreicus
AACATAGAGTTGAAAATTAAAAACTATTTTGATCTTCTACCTTGTTGAATAGTGAAATGAAAGTTAGCCAAATTAATTACTAACCTCTGAACATTTAAAAACAGCTGTATGATATTAATCTAAATAGAAAAAAATAAAGAGAATCACACAAAAAAAGAAGTGAACTATAGAACAGAAGAACACAAGAAAGGAGAAGAAAAGAGAAATAAAACTTGAGAGTAAAAATATTAAAAATTAAGACTTCTGAATTGAGTATGATAAAAAAAGAAATAAGCATTGAGAATTAAAAATAAGAATTCATTAAATTTAGAATAAGTAATAAAGAATTAAGTGTTATAATCATTCAGTGTCATAAAGAATTAAGGATGAAAAATTAACAAGTGAAAATTAAGAGATGAGAAGTTCAGAGCTAAAAATACCTATTTAATTGATAATAAGAAATTCAGAACTAAGAAAAAATAAGAAGACTTAGAAACTGTGAATTGAGGATAAGTTTTTGAAAAAATATAAGCTCTATGAATAAGGAATTATGATTTGAAAATTTGGAACAAAGAAAAAAGATATGAGAATTGAGAGTGAAAAATATCGAATCAAAAACTAAGAAAATAGAGTTGAATATAAGAAATTAAGAATTTAGAAAAAAACAAAAGAACAAAATAACACAATAACCTAGGAACAAACGGACAAACGTACGTTAAAAAAGAACAGTGAATTAAAAATTAAGAACTAAAATTTTAAAACAAAGCAGTCTGAATTACGTGTAAAAAAATTAGTACAAAGCTTTGAGAATAAAGAATCGAAACTCCTTAAATTAGGAATCAAAAAATTAGAATAAAGAAGTTATAAATCATCAATTGAACATATAAAATTAAAGAGAACCTAGCGATTAGAATTGAGAACAAATTATTCAGAATTAAAAATTGAAAATAAAGAGAAAATAATACAGTTTTAAAAATATTGAATTAAGATAATTGCATTCAGAACAAATTATAGATAATTAAAACCTAACAATTGAAGAATGAGACTAAATAATATTTTTTTAAGAATAATAAGAATTGGGAATTGAGAAAATCAAGCATTTAAAATGATCCATTGAGAAATTTAAAAATTGGTTGGGGAATTAAGAATAAAGAATAATTTTCAAGAATAAACTTCAACGAATAACACGTATGGAATTAAAGTTGAAGGATTAATAGATACAGAACTAATAATTAAGAATCAAAATCAACAATAAGAACCAACAGTTAGGAATAACTAAGTAAGCATAGAGAAAAAAGAATAGCAACGTTAACATTAAGAACTAAACACTCAGATTTTTTACAGACATCAGTGAAATTTTACGGAATTCTCAACAGCTGAACGTTCGGTAATACGATTTAACGGATTTAGGTAAAATTTTACCGAAATCCGGTAATTTTTTTACAGATAATCGTAAAATTTCACCGAAATCCATTAAATCGGACTACCGAACGTTCAACTGTTGAGAATTCGGTAAAATTTTACAGATATCTGTAAAAATCTAAGTGTGTAATACTTGAAAATTTAGAATTGTGATATAAGAATTGAGGTTCAGGAATAAGTAATAAAGAACTATGAATTAAGAAATAAGAATGGACAATCAAAATAAGAAAAAAAAAGAATGAGGAAATGAGAATTCTATATTGAAAAATGAGAAAAGAGAATTGAAAACTGAAGAGTGATAAGTTTAGGTAATTCAATAATTGTGTCAATTAGTAAATTTGTCAGTTTGTCAAACCGTTTACATGTCAATTTGTATTTTTTTCAATCTGCAAATCTGTCAAATTTTTCAACAAGATGATAAGTCATTTTCTAAATTTTAGTCAACATATCAATTTGTCATTTAGTAGATACGTAAATTGGAAAATTTGTCAATTTATCAATTCATCAATTTGATAATGGCTTAAATCCAATCCAAATCCAATCCAAATCCAATCCAAATCCAATCCAAATCCAATCCAAATCCAATCCAAATCCAATCCAAATCCAATCCAAATCCAATCCAAATCCAATCCAAATCCAATCCAAATCCAATCCAAATCCAATCCAAATCCAATCCAAATCCAATCCAATCCAAATCCAATCCAAATCCAATCCAAATCCAATCCAAATCCAATCCAAATCCAATCCAAATCCAATTCAAATCCAATCTAAATCCAATCCAAATCCAATCCAAATCCAATCCAAATCCAATTCAAATCCAATCTAAATCCATGCTGTCCACACCGGCCACAGCCATTTTTGTGCTCCTATTTGCGTTGCGCTTTACCGGCCTGCTACAAATCCACCATTGACCGCTGAGAGCTCAGTTACGGCGTTTGTATAAGGAAAATACTGTGCGTTAAGATGTTGTTGTTGTTGTTCTTATTTTTTACTAACGTGACTTTCAGCCTGAGGCTGGTTTGTCACGCCAGGGAGACGACCTGGACCCTACATGTCTAACCCATCAACACATGGGCCGAGACCAACTGCTTTGCTTCCCAGCCGAAGTGATCAGAGATTTCAAAAAAAAAAACAAAAGCAGGGAAGAACAAACGAACATTCGCAAATAAAAGTGAACTGAAATTTAATAACCAAGAACTGAGAATTTAGAACCATACCCTTATTGACGAATGAACCTGAAATAAGCAAAATTAATTATTTAGCTTTCAACCATTAAAACCCGGCTGTAAGGTATAACTTCAGAGAAAAGAACAATAGAACAAAAGCACAGAATAACAAAAGATCATAAGAAAATAACCTAGGATTGAAATTTAAGATTTTACAATTGAAAATTAAATAATTGTGAATTGAGCTTAAGAAATTAAGAACAAGGCATTGAGAATTTCAAATGAAGCCTTAAGAATAAGGAATTGAGAGTTAACGAACCAAAAACTACAAATCTAAAATTAAGAAGAATTAATAAGAATTTAGATTACAGAACAGAGAGCTAATAAATAAGAATGAAGAATTCAAGAACCAAAAGTATTGAATTGTGATTATGGAATTCAGAACGAAGAATAAACAATGAAGAATTCAGAATTGAAAATAAATGATTAAAACATTTTAATGAAATAAGAATACAAAATAAGAATAAGGACAGCATGATGAAAAATTAAGATGTATGAATTTACAATGCCCAATTGAAAATCAGAAATTGAAAATAAAGACTTGAGAAATTCAAAATAAAGAATAAGGAGTAGGGGTAATAATTAACAATCAAGAATAAAATATGAAGAATATGAAATAAAGAATTACAGAAGAAAGATTTACTTTAGAAATCTAGATTATGAAATAGAACAGATAGAATTCAGAAATATTGAACAAAAGAAAAAGTTAAATGTAATAATAGAAGGCTCAGGAATGAGAGAAAGAATAGATGATTCAGAAGTTAGCATTTAAAATTCAGAATTGAAAATCAAAAATGAAGAATTGAGAATTAAAAGTCACGCAATAGGAATTAGAAATAAAAATTTACGAAAAATTATGCTATAAAAATTGAGAAATTAAGATGCAGAATGATGAATAAGAAATGTGGATGAAGAATTAAGAATAAAGGATCAAGAAATCACAACTAAAAATAATAAGAAGAAATAAAAAATAGAATAAAGGAATCAAATGAATATATAATAATAATGAAAAGAGAATTGAGAATTAAAATAGGAAATGAAAATTAGTTTAGAAAAAAAAGCTTGAGCTAAGAATTAAGAATTGAGAATTAGGAATCATAAAGTATAGAATCAAATATAATAAAAATAGAAAATAGTAAATAAGAATTGGAATTAAGAAATAAGCACTAATATAAATAATAAAGAATAATCAACTTTCTAAATAAAAAAAAAACATCATTTAGGTAATTTATTCATTCTTTCATTTGTACACTTGCCAATTAGTCCTATTATTAATGAGTCAATTTGTCAGTCTGTCAACGCTTGTTAATTTTGTAAATTTGTAAATTTTTCTATTGCTCATTTTGTAGATTTCAAATTTGCCAATTTTCCATTTGTCAATAGGTAAGTCAATTTATTTTTACGTCAATATATCAATTCGTTCGTTATATTGTCAATACATCGATTTGTTTACCTAGTGTTATTTAATATTGGGACTTTCGATGCTGTGAAAATACCGGTTTATTAAAAATTCAGCCAGATAGATCCAATGCCATGTATTGTTGTGAAATATAAATTATCTCCTTTCAGTAGAAACATCCCGCCAGTTTCAGAACACCCGTTAATTTGTATTCATTAAATGTTCTATTTTTTCCATTGGCCAAGTCTACTAGTCTACAAAGTAAAATCTATACTCAAACAGCTGCCAAACCATCCTCGCTGCATTCGATTCCAGCACAGTTTCTAGCAGTCATCCAACTGATCCCATTCCCCGGGCAAAACGTGACTCACCGCGTGTTTCAGACATGCAGTCAGCCGCCTGTGGCTGCCCATTTTTCCACGCCATTTAAGCGTCAATTTTTGCGCTCGAATCGTCACGCTCGAGTTGACCAGCCGACACCACCTTAAAATGGATTTCAACAACAACCACAACAACAAACCACTCCAACACTTACACCGCAAAAGTCCATTTGCGTGTACCGTAACATCCCTTCACAGCTACCGACTGCCACCGACCATCCGCCGACTAATCTAATAATCAGACACTTTTTGCATTGCTTGCGGGAGAAAACTCGTCCATTCGAAATGGATAAACAGAAACGGAAAATGTATTAAATCGAGACGAGTTTGAGACTGCACAAGATCCATTCATGCGAGGAAGATGACGATCATCAGCATCAACAGCAGCAAAAAAAAAAAACAGCGAAAACTGAGAGTTCATAAACATTCCTCCCTCGTGCTGCTCAGACTCTGCTTTGTTTGTTTTCCTTGAGCTTTCTTCCACTTGCCTGCACCCGCTTATCTACTGCCATGGAATGGAAAATATGTGTGCCTGTGTTTCTCTCCGTTTTTCACCACCCACCTCCTGCGGCAAAGCAGTTCACAAAACTAATTTTCACTCCGTTTTCGAAAGTGCATTCAACGTTGTTTTCTACCGAAGAGCGTGCTTGAACACTTCTTGAGATTCTTGATTTGATGGTTATTTGGCGGGTACTTACTTAAATGGGCGAACATGATATAATTGAATGAGCCATTTTGGTCCGAATGAAAGATCCTGCATCACGAAAATCACACCAGAAGGTCTAAAAATAGAATCAGCCGTCAGCAGTCAATCAATACATCTCCCAAACCGTCACCATCGCGCGAACATCTGGACGCTCCCAGTGAATTACTGTGCGGTGCGAGATTCGTATACGAACAGCAAACAAATGACCCAATACTTGCTTTAAAAATCAAAAACGAATGAAGAAAAATCTCATCTCCAACGAAGATGGATCAATATTGACTCACTGCGAAGAGTATCCGATCGCCGGACCAACAACCGCCCATATGGCGTGGACACATACCGAGAGGCGATGATGGTTGAGATCGATATCTCCGTCTTCCATTCATTGCTGGGATGAGTGAAGCTGGCAGAAACGAAAGTGTGAACGTACGGATCAGGAACTTCCGGTTGTTGAAGTGTTATTTTCGAACCGTTCGTTGGACCAGGGTGGTCAAGGTTTGTGGGCGTCCTCCGCGCGTTAAAAGCTAATTAGGTGAGGTCAGATTTTATGGCTTAATGCCAATTCGAAGGTGCTGGTTGATGTGTTGGAAGGCAATTTCATGGCTGCTGGTGTGAACGAATAGGATTAGGTGAATCAGCTGACTTAGCTCGGTTTTATGGGATGCTAAGGGAATGGGACCTTAACCTTCTTTAGGTGTCGGGGTCAACATGACCCGGAATGGATATTAAAAATACTATAACTTTCTTAAATAAGCATCTAGACGTTTGAATTTTCTTGACTTTTCCTAAATCATAGGAAATTATGTGTCTGCATCAAACTCAAATATTTTTGACATTTCTGAAGGGCTGTTAAAAAAAAGTTACGAATAAGGTGTTTCGGGTCATATTGACCCGGATTTCAAACTCACATTGTGGAAACTATGCATGACCAAATATTAATGTATTTGCAGTTCAAATGACCGTGCTGGTCATAAAATTCGTGAGTTTTCAAAATCAAAGAAAAACTGATCCAATTGACACAGCTTTTTTAGTTTATCACAGCACGTTTACCGAATTTGCCAGATTTCGGTAATTGCGGTAGCCAGGCTCGATTACCGACTTCTTTCGTGAGCTTCCAGAATTAGCAAAACGGATCCAATTGACATAGCATTCTTTGTTTACTATTTTTACTAACTTATAAGCACGTTGGGACATTTTAGAATATTACAATGTAATTTGAGAACAACAGTAATTCGATGGAGCCTTGAGTGTAAAATTGAACGCATTTTCGCTTGATGCCCTCCATCAAAGTCATTACAGTGTCATCCGGTACCAGTTTCTCAGTTTTTTTTCCATTTTCTTAACATGTCCTTCTCGTCTTTGACTGTCTTCTTGCTCTTCCGAAGTTCCCGCTTCATCATTGCCCAGTACTGCTCCACCGGTCGCAGCTCCGGGCAGTTTGGCGGATTCATGTGCTTTGGAACAAAATGGACAGAATTGGCCTCATACCACTCCAGGACACTTTTAGAATAGTGGCATGATGCCAAATCTGGCCAAAATAGCGGAGCTTTGTCGTGCTGCTGCAAGAACGGCAAACGGCGCTTCTCGAGGCACTCAGATTTGTAGATCTCGCCATTTACTGTGCCCTTTGTCACGAAAGGCTCACTCCTCAGTCCGCAAGAGCAGATGGCCTGCCAAATGAGATATTTGGAGGCGAACTTCGACATTTTCTTCTTCTTAAATTTGTCGTTCACATAGAACTTGCTCTTGCCGGCGAAAAACTCCAACCCCGGAATTTGCTTAAAATCGGCTTTTATATACGTTTCGTCGTCCATCACCCAACTGTTTTCGTTGAATCGAAAAACACGACTTCGAGTTTGACAGCATGTAAACAATACACATCAATGAGAAAGTGTGCAAAATTTGGTTGATTTCTACACAATGGTAAAAAAGTTATGCCCTGTTGAATGTGTCGCAATAATTTCGTGTTCGCCCTTTAAAGGCAAATGCCATGGGTCCATTTCAAAGCTAGAAGTAGACTACTCAACAAAAATCATGAAGTTTGAGCCGTCGAAAGGCATGTTTCGTTGAAAATTCGTTTTTGTCCCCTCCTAAAGGGTTCTTCCGGGGTAGCGTTGAGATAAATTACCTTGTTTTCCTAATAAAATACCACTATCACACTCTGTGAGTAGCCCCAATAGCATCCTTACTGTTGGTTGAAATCGGTCCAAATCGGCCTTCCAGCATTATAAATCATCTCCTAGTTTCCCAATGAAATACCACAATCACACTTTGTGAGTGGCCCCAATAGCATTCTTACTGTTAGTTCAAATCGGAAATCGGTGCTAGATACACTTGACAGCTTATCGTTAACCAAAATGAACCCTGCTGCCACCCAATCCCGTTATCCAAAATCCCAGTGATCTCTCGTGGAAGTGCAGTGGATTCCGCGGCTTCCAATAGAGCAAGTATCATGTCAACATATTCCTACCCATTCCCTACTTGACCTGCATTCGGGCGAGGCCGGCGCCGGTATTGCTTTAGTTTGGGATCACCACATTGAAGATGTAAGTTAGTCCCAAGCATCATCTGTTGGTTCTCTGTGTAATAACAGCTGATCTGGCACCAACGGAGTAGCAACCTCGGGCGGTCAATCATGCTCATGTTCATGCCTCCTAAAGGGTTCTTCCGGGGTATCCGGATTGTCTCAGAATTTCCAATATGATCCATTGATCCATTTCAAGGCTACAAGTAGACTTCTTAACCAAAATCATAAAGTTTGTGCCGTCGAAAGGCACGTTTCGGCAAAAAATTGTTTCCTCCTGAAGGGTTCCCCCGGGGCATCCGGATTGTCCTGGAATGGCCAATAAGCTCATTGGTCCATTTCTAGGCCGGAAGTAGACCGTCGAGCCGTCGAAAATCATGTTCCGATGAAAATTTGTATCTATCGCCCCCTCACGGATCGTGGCAAAACATGCCCTCTTCCGGCACAGATTCCTTGTGGCCAATCGGGTTAAAACGGGCAGTTGGCACCAGAAACTGAAAATTGGAACTCTAATAAATATTTTGACTTCATTCTAAATTTTCCATAATGTGAATTTTAAATCCGGGTCAATATGACCCGAAACACCTTATTCGTTACAAAATTTTAACACCCAAGGAAGGTTAAATGAATTCATTAATCAGCTTTTACGATAATTTTCAATGGGTTGATCAAATCTCAATGTAACCTAAAACAGCTTTTAAAATTTGCAAATGATAAAATGAAGTCTAATAATTCGACATGGAGTTTTCATAAGGGCCAATGTCGCAAACGTAAACAATGACTTTTACCGCAAATTTCTTGAAAATGCAAACTCGCTCAAGTAAATTACTACTTCTATTGTAAAGGGGAACTATTCTTCTGTACAATAATCAGGGTAATTCACTATGATTAAGTTAGTATTCTTGAGAAATTTGCGGAAGAAGCCATTGTTTACGTTTGCGACATTGGCCCTTATGAAAACTTCATGTCGAATTATTCACCTCGTATGCAATATTAAGACTTTGCTAGTACTGACTCAAAGCAAATCCGCAACAGGTATACAAACTTTTTCTAAAAAAAACGACGAACATGAACAAATAAATAACATTTCAGTAAAACATAAAGGTAGAAAAAAATCTCCATGTCCCTAAGGGGCTAGATGCATCGAAAGGACCTGGGCCAGATGGAATTCCACCCTTGTTTAGGACGAATTTAGCTTCTGCTTTTGTTCAACCATTGTTTTGGCTTTTTAGCTTATCCCTTCAGCCCGGACAAATCCCACAAATTTGTAAGGAATGATTTCTAATTCCGATTTTTAAGTCAGGAAGGAGTCAGCTATCAAAAATTATCGAGGAATCACAGTGACATCATGTACAGTACCAGTAAATAGTATCGACTTACTTCGAAAAGTATTTCAACATACACCTGAATATTGCAATGCTGAAAACCTAGAAGGTTCAAACCTTCAGCAAAGTTGTTCAGAATGTCAAGGACTCTCAGAAAAGAGAGTGTGGTTCGGAATTCAGTCACTAGATGGCACTGGGGGCATGGAAAAGAGAGTTTTTTCTAGCGAGTTTATATCTTGATCCCACTGAGTTCGAATTTTAGTAAAGTTATTCATAATGTTATGAGAGAGAATTTTTGAACGATTTCGTGATGCCGGCCACTTAGAATCGCGAACCTTCAGCAAAGTTGTTCACAAGGTCAGGCTCCCGGATAGTATGGTCGGGAAATCGGTCACTATGTGGCGGTAGTGCACATGATATACAGAATATTGTCAATGGCTTTATGGGATCACGATATAAATATCGTGATCCCATAAAGCCATTGACTAATCACTTAGAAATATCGTACATTTAGGAAAGTTGTTCATTAGGTCAAGGAGTTTTGGAAGGTGGAAAGTATGGCCCAGAATTTGCACACTTCGTAGCACTAGAGGGCATGGAAAAGAGAGAACTTTTGATAGAGTTTATGTAATGATTCCGACCCCCTAGAATGTTGTTCAAAAGGTCAAAGACTTTCGGAAAAAGAGTATAATTCAGATTTCGGTTACCAGTGGACGTGGAAAAGGGCGAATTTTTGGGCGAGTTCATATTGACCTTTTTATTTTCATCCCACAAACAATTTTAATCCGGGATTATTCAAAACGATGAGCAACTCTAGGGTTTTTTTTTTCATTAGGGCGAATCTAACATTGAGAGACATTCATTCATTTCATATTCCAATCACCTCTAAGTTTTTCATTCTTATATTTGTAAAGTATGCTAGTCAGCACTGTTGTGCTTCGATCTGTACTAAAGAATCCCTCGAAAGTTATATAATGGCGCTGTAACAAATGAATGAGAGCAAGACCGGAGAGAATGTCTCAATGTTAGATTCGCCCCAATGAAAAAATACCCGAGAACTATCGGAGTTCAAAATAATAATTATCTGGTGGTTGAAAACAAAAACGCTCTTAAAAGAACAAATGTTTAAATCTTTGCTCCTGCGTAACTCCCTCTTGTTTTGGATTGGCACGCCACTTTCAGTTAGCAAGAGGCGTCTAATCACTCTGAAATGTTTGAAATTACTTAAAAAATATATTAATGAAGGTTCTAATGTTTAAGAAGCTAAGAACAGTTTGGATTCATTTCAACACGAAGTGAATTATGATGATACCCCGTTTGGCATAAAGACGCTGGCATACGGATGTTTGGCCAAATGGACGTTTGGCCGAATAAGGCTCGATTCAAAGTAAATTTGGACGCATTCAAGAGATCATAATTCAAGAATTAAACGAGATACACGGTTGATTAAAACGTCGAAAAAGGGTACTTATTCAGCTTTCAAACGATATGTAACAAATTATTGCATTTCACCGCTTCGAACACACTTTACTTGTGATCGATGCCAACATGATCTGCACAGTCACTGGTGACACTGTACTGGCAAACTTATTCCACTTTAAACGCATTTGTTGTGTATTTGTCATTTCTTTACCGCATCCTCGAAGTTTTCGCTTGACGATTGCCCAATATTTTTTGATCGGTCTGAACTCAGGGCAATTCGGAGGATTAATTTCTTTGGCAACGAAATTTACATTATTTGCAGCATACCATTCTAGTACCTCCTTAGAGTAGTGGCAGCTGGCTAGATCCGGCCAAAACATAACGTTGGTCTTGTGTTGCCGAATGAAGGGTAAAATCCGCTTTTTAAAACACTCTTTAATGTAAACCTTCGACGTCATTGTGTGAGATTTGATGAAAACCTTGGTTTTAACGCCACAACTGCAGATTCCTTGCCTAATCATTAGTTTACGATCAAACTTATTAGCAAAAACAAATTTATACCTGGAAGGGACATCCCCACGACCAGTTGACAGGAAAAATTTTCGTCCGTGGATTTGTTTATAATCCATTTTGACATATGTTTCGTCATCCATTAAAATACAGCCATCAAATTTAGTCAAAATTCGTTCGTATAGTAATCGTGCTCACTTTTTGGCCACTAAATTTTGTTTCAGGGAGTGATTCGGATGGTTTTCATCAATTTCTTCGTGACTGAAACATCAACAAATGCCTGTTCAACGTTTTTTATTCCAACCACCAGGAACGAATCGAGCTTTTAATTTGTTGAAATCATACAGATATGAGATGAATAGGTTTTGAATCATTTAATATTGTAATAGAGGCCTCCCTTAGCTCAGTGGGAAGGCACAGCTTTTATGCAAAACTATGTTGGAGACGTGATGGAAAATGTCTCGATTCTCAATCTAAATCTCCATTATTTAATAACTGTGGAAGTGTTTCTAGAATACTTGATCCAGAAAGTTGAGAGCAAAAAAAGGCCGTTCAAAGAGCGTAAGGAACGGAATGAAAATTTCTCAAATAATTAATAAGCATTAGCATAAGCAAGAAACCATTCTAAAGTCGGGATCACGATACTCTAAAATGCTTCCTTTACATGCAAAATAGCGCGAACTAAGGCTAGAAAGCCGAACCATACTCTCTACCCTCCAGAAGCCCCTGATCATCTGAACAACTTTGCTGAAGTTTCGTAATTTCTTGGGGGGATAAATATAAAGAAATTACAATGTTTGGAGATGCTCTGTCTCACAAGCCTACTAGCGCCACGTAAAGAGATATTTCCAAACTTTTTGAAAGTCCTTGAACTTTTGAACAACTTTTCTGAAGGTGCGTATTTTCTTGTTGGTCTGAATCACGATAAAAAGCTCATTGAAAAATGTCTATTTTACACGTTCACTTGCACCGCATACCGCCGGTTTTTTATTCACTTAACTACTATCTTTCATAAAAAATATACTGGGATGATGAAAATTATGGTCTTTTTTCAAGGAGAGCATGCAGTCTGAATTGAGACTGCATAGCCGAAACAAGAAAATCAGTTTCATGCAAATTTAGTCAGTCAGTCAGTCAGTCAGTCAGTCAGTCAGTCAGTCAGCTTTTTGGACAAAACAAAGTAACCATATGTATTTGACCATGTTAAGTGAGTCTTTTGGAAGGTCTACGATAAATATTCAAACATGTTCAATGAATATTCTGAAACGTCCACAGACATCATAAGATAACCTTGTTAGTTTCAGTTCATTCAAACTGTCCTTCAAAACTTAAGGTCGACAATTGTAACAATAGCTTTATGGGCTATACAAAGATAAGTTAGTTAGTTTGATCTTCTGGGCAGTTTGCAAGACCCAGCACATCTCAAAAAAATAATTCCTACTTTTTTCTAATTTTTGCTAATTTCTATGTGAGCACCAAATCAATCAGAATTCAAAAAAAAAAGTATAAATTAAGCCTGAAAGGGTTAATTCAAACAACATTGTATTGGACCATCTAAATGGCCGACATTTAGTATTGTAGTCCTACGTTATCATTCCAAACTACTTAATGCACGGTGGGCATAAACGCGCCAAAAAACGGATCTTTTATGGCCGCTAGTTTCAGTCCCTTAGAATGAGCATTTCTAGTGTAAAAAATCACGAGAATTCGATTGGAGATGGTTTCAGCCACCACACGACACGGGAAGTTGTCCATTTTGCCCGATTCTCCCCATGATTGTACCTCAAACTCATATGTCATTTAGTTTTATGCATTGATGTCACCAATATAATCCTCATTTGCACTGTACTTATGTAAAATTTTCCGGATAGTGGAATGAAGATGACACTGCTTTTATTTGACCTTTGGAAGTGGTCCATTTTACCCGAATTTCCCTAATACTTGAGAAAACTTATATAACATAAGGTTGGACCCATCACTATTATCCCCATTTGCACTGTACTTATGTAAAATTATCCGCAGAATCGAATGAAGATGATACTGCTTTGCTTTGACTTTTGGAAGTGGTCCATTTTACCCGAATTTCCCTCATACTTTCGAAAACTTTAATAACATAGGGTTTTGAGAATTGGACCCATATCTATTATCCTCATTTGCACTGTACTCATGTGAAATTATCCGCAGAATCGAATGAAGATGATACTGCTTTGATTTGACCTTAGGAAGAGGTCAATTTTACCTGAATTCCTCTCGTACTCTCATACTCTCATACTAACCCAACTTAAAAAAAAACAAAAACTGAGTATTAGTTCCCACGCTAGTTACTTACGACCAGAAATTCAAATTATCGCTCAAGGCTCGTATAAACCACGTATCGCTCACACAGCTTTTTGCTGAGCAGACCATCGACAATATTATCGGCTCTCATTGATCGCTGATAATTTATTATCCTCTCCCATTCAAGCAGGGAAATATCGCCCCTTCAAGATCGGTGAGAACACTTTATCAATCCAAACATTTAGAAGGTTCCACAGCTTGTATCACCTGTTCGTGTAACTCATAGCAGAAACGGCTGTTTTGGTGTTCTTAAAAGGCGCAAAATCGGGTTCTCGAGAAGAGTGAAAATTCATTATCGCCTGAAAAGTAACGCCGAAAAGGAACAAAAATATCGGCTCTCTTTATCATCGTTGCTTTTCTCACGAGAATTATTTTGCTTGATCAAATATCTCTCGCTCTTTGTGCCGATCTGGTCTTTCTTAGCAAGGACGAAAAGGAACATTTTTCTTCTCAGATCGGCTAAAATTTCAATCCCTGTTCATGACTGAGTAAAAGCAACTCTCGTTCTGAGTTAGAGCTCACGGCCGTGTGTTTTCTTAATTGTCAAATTTCTGAAGTGAAAAACTCAGTAACCATTTTCTTGTGTTCGAAAATTCATAAAGCAAGTAAGGAACGTGTATTTCAAATTATATCTGCAACAATCGATAAAAATGACGAAGAAGTACAGGAAATCGTTAAAACCTGGATGAAACAATTTATGCGCCCTTGGATTCGCTGCCGTAGCCGAGCTAGATTCATGGAAAGGGAACATGAGTGGCTCGATTTCGATTTCATGGTGAGTATATTATTCAACTGGTATTGGAAAGGAGGCAAATTTAGCGCCTCTTTAAGCTCAATTGATAAGGATGTGGCTATACGCACTTGCAAATTGTAGATGTCTCCACCATACGTAAACAATGGGACCGTCCATGAAAAAAAAAATGAAAAAAAAACAATGAAATTTTACCATATTAAATGTATTTCAGCCGTTTCCCTTGAGTTTCATCGATGAACAGGCAGGCGAGAGGTGCTACAAAAAATATAAACGCGGTCGCACGCATCTAGCGAGAAAAACTTGTCCAGAAGATAATATTCTGGACATGATTCGGATGTCACTAGCTTGGTCCGACGTGAAGATGTCCTTCACAGAGTACAAGCTGAAAAAATCAAATCGCCCGCAAGCAAACGAGAGCTTTGAACAGATGATGACATATTATTACGCCGACCAAGAAAGTTTGGAAAGCCAAACGTGCGAGGAACACAACGAGACGGAGAGCGTGAAAGTGATCTTGATACGGAATCAGTGTACGAGGACAGTGACGAAGATTAGAACATAAGTTCAATTAAATTCTTTGGTAACCTAAGTTGAGTGAACAACAAAATCATTTATTTTTATTCCATTTAAGAAAACTTCTGCAATCTTAATCGATGTGTGTTCTTTACAGAATTAAAAAAATCAATTTCAAAAAATAAAAGAAAAATTAGTTCGTAAAACAATGCGTAATAGATGAGTTTACTCAAGTATGAGGGGAATTCAGGTAAAATGGACCTCTTGCTAAAGTCAAATCAAAGCAGTATCATCTTCATTCGATTCTGCGGATAATTTCACATGAGTACAGTGCAAATGAGGATAATAGTTATGGGTCCAATTCTCAAAACCCTATGTTATTAAAGTTTTCGAAAGTATGAGGGAAATTCGGGTAAAATGGACCACTTCCAAAGGTCAAACCAAACCAGTATCATCTTCATTCGATTCTGCGGATAATTTCACATAAGTTCAGTGCAAATGGGGATAATAGTGATGGGTCCAACTCTCTAAACCTTATGCTATATAAGTTTTTGCAAGTATGAGGGGAATTCGGGTAAAATGGAAAGGTCAAACCAAAGCTGTATTCTCTTTATTGGATTCTGCGGACAATTTTGCATAAGTACAGTGCAAATGAGGATAATAGTGATGGGTCCAACCGTATGTTATATAAGTTTTCTCAAGTATGAGGGAAATTCGGGTAAAATGGACCACTTCCAAAGGTCAAACCAAACCAGTATCATCTTCATTCGATTCTGCGGATAATTTCACATAAGTTCAGTGCAAATGGGGATAATAGTGATGGGTCCAACTCTCTAAACCTTATGTTATATAAGTTTTTGCAAGTATGACATGGGGAATTCGGGTAAAATGGAAATCGGTCAAACCAAAGCTGTATTCTCTTTATTGGATTCTGCGGACAATTTTGCATAAGTACAGTGCAAATGAGGATAATAGTGATGGGTCCAACCGTATGTTATATAAGTTTTCTCAAGTATGGGGGAAATTGGGGGGAAAGGGCCCCTTTGAAAAAAGTAAAAAAAACAGTGTTTTCTTTTTTTTTTTTTTTGGGGAAATTTTTTTATAATAGGGGAAGGGATTATTGGTGAATAATATATAAAAAAAAAAAAGAGTGGGTGGGGTATAAGGGGGGAGGGGGGGGGAAAGGGGGGGGGGGGGGGGGGGATCTATCGTTTTGTTTTTGGGAGGGGAAGGGGTAAATTGGCACCGTGCAATGGGGCTGTAAACCTTGTAGTTTTTTTTGTCAATATTTGCACGTTAATTTTAAATTACTCATTCTAGAAAAAAATTTGTCAGATAGTGTTGAAACATTGTGAAGTGAAGCCAAAGTAAATCTGTTAATTTTTTCACTGAAATATTCAGTGGTAGAAATGATAACTGTAAAAAAGTGACTTTAGTGACCAATTTTCGGAAAATAGTGACTTTTCGGTGACAGTAATGACTTTTTAGTGGCTGCATTGAAAATAGTGACCAAGTCACTAAGAAGTGACCCGCTACTAGTCCTGATATTCGCACAGCTAAAAGGACTGCTTGCTGTGGAACGGACCTTTCTTTCTGCGTGATGGAATCCCTTACAAAAATTGAATGGTTGAAAGAGAGGTTCGTTTTACGGCAGCGGCTCATTGCAAGTGACTGCGCACACTGCCTTTTGTCTTTGTCTGTCCTATTGTATTTTTGATCCACTAATAAATTACACCTACGGGGTAAGCTTGGTTGCCCCTTTAAAATGGTTGAATCCAAAATACAACTGTTTACAGCAGGGATACAAGGTTTCCATTGAAATTTATAATGTTGTGAATATAAATCCGTTTTTTCATCAATCTTACGTGATAGGAAAAAGAAATGTATTAACGTATGGAGTTTTCTCAAAAACTGGACGTGTTACAGCAATTCCGAGCCCATATTTGGATTCAGTGAGACAAAATGTATTAAATTCAACATATTTACTCGATCAGAGTGAAACACTGCCGACTAGTGTAATTTGCTTGCTGTTTAAGTATGTCAAATTATTCCGACATTCTGGTTCAACAGGGTTTTTCTGATCATTATTTTTTTAAATCATGCTCTAAACATTATGGTGGTGACAATATCGACATCCTGAATGCCGTTCCAAATGATCTTACGCCAAATTGAAAACATTTCAACATGAACCGAATGATTCCAGCTAACGAAAAACCCCCGTAGAATATTCAGCTGGAAAGCAGAAATCTTATCAACAAAATCATAACCAGAAGCAGGATCGTGCCGCGAAATAACGAATGAAGCTTTTCATTCGAGTTGAACACCATGTTCGGTGGAGTTCTTCTGCATGCTTCGGAAAAGCCTCCAGGAGCTTTTCCGTAATTAATTTTCCTGCAACTGCGATGCAGCTTCTCTGTAGGCAAAGACGGTGACAACCGGAACAACGGTGTCGACGACCGCCGACGACAACGTCGTTGGATTATTCTACGATGCAACGGAGCGCAGTGCTCGAACAAAGGACAGGAGTAGAAAAAAAAACTTCACATGAATATAGGCACAAAAACAAGCAGAGCACGATAACAGAACAAAAGCAAGTAATTAAGCAATGCTTTTTGCTTGTTGTCTTTCTTTTTTGTTTGCAAAGAAAAGTATGCAAGTGAGTGCATTGCGATGGAAAGCTTCAAACTGTACGGTGAAAATTAAGTGACGATTTTCTTGAAAGGATTAGTCGAAAAAAGTTGATAATTGAAAATCAGCTCGTTAGTTGGTCGTTTTTTCAAAGCCAGTGGTGAATAAGAGAATATTTAAACGTAGGTTTTATTTCAAAGCCCTTAGTATTAAATGCCTTGTCTAATGTTTCATCCGCTCATTATTCCGAACGAAAAACCTGCCGAACTTCGATCAACATTCAGTAATCTTGTCACCGAAAGCCCCGTTAGAGCTTCTCTCATCCAAATTATTTTCGGAACACCAACGCTGAGCTGACTTTTACTTTCATTCACAGCAACTCTAATCCAACGGTATTACCGGGGATTTTCGTGCTTCCATAAAGAGTCCACTCATTTCCGACCATCAAACCCGAGAGAAAAAATCCCCCCCATTCCGGACGACAGCTTTCAAAAGAGGATGAAAAATATGAGGTTTTTATCAATTCCCTCCTAATTCCCCACTGTCCTCGTTCGTACCGATTAGCCACGTGGGCGTACTCGTCCGACATTCCTGCCCGTGGAACCCAAAACGATGTACCGGCTGCTACTCTAAATGCTGCATGGGTATCTTCTTTGTGCCTTTTCTTTTCCTCTTTTGAATAAAATATGTTCTACATCTGAAGGCTCTGGTCTCGGATGCTGCGGATGTTATTCTACACCACGTCCCGGCTGGTCGTTGTCGTCTCATTCCATTTTTCCCCGCGTAATCTAAACGAGTTGCTAGCCAACTTTACTCAGTGAGAAAAGTGAAGAGAAGAACCCCTTCGCGATTATGTAACCATCACCACACCGTTAGAGCCTACGACGAAGACGACAGCCATATCTCTCAAGTTTCATCCCGTAGGAGCTTTTGTTCGAGCCTCAACGTACGAATGAGTGGAACTTCATTAGACGCTCTATTCAGGGTGCTTCGTCTGTGAAATGACGAGGTGAGTAACCGGAGAAGTCTTGCACCATTACGATTCACATTTTGCCTTCGAGGAAGAGATAGTGCAAGCAGGAAAAGTGGGTGGATTTAAACAGCAATGCTATGTTCGGTCACAGCTCATTGCAGGCTGCAGTGTGCCATAAAATGGGTGGAAATTGGAGACCAGCTTCCCCAACGATCGTTGAACGCACAAACCTGGGCGTTGAATCGGGAATTTATGCAGCCATTTCAGAGCCAGATTGAATTTCCACTGCTTACTGTAAGTGATGTAACGTGGTTGCTCGAACTCAAATTGCGGCTCCGCTCATCGTTGCAACGATCTAGTTTGAATCAATTTGGCAATCAATACAAAAACAATCGGTTCGGTCAAACCGAGTTTGGAAATGGATTTCTTTTTCCTCGTCAGCCCAGATCGAATGTGATTGCATAGACTCTGCGCATTTATGTGGCGGACTGTCATACCTCGAAAGTGGATGTCTAACCATAAAAAGAAACCGACTAATTGTGGAGGGATTGCAGAGTTGAACTGCTGCGAAACAGAGATGAGCTTGGCTAAAATAAACATGAAAGCTTCTATCGGTGGCACGTGCTGGTATAAGTTGTGAGCGCATATAAGTTTGGTAAATTCGAGCTTGTTGGTACAAGCGTCTTTCATAACTTTGGAACTCCGACTAAATTATCTCCACCCCTTTGTATGTTATTTAAGGCTTCAATTTGATTTCCAGCAACCATGACGAAACAGTCAAGCAATTTAGGACCTTCTTCATGGACTCAATAGGTATACATTCCAGTGTTGTTCTGTAGAACATGTAACTATCGGGAGCATGGTAACATGTTCTACATGTAACCATGCATGAGGATGATTTTATCCGTCGAAAACTCTTTCCGAGATTCACATTCTGGACATCCTCACTTGAAAAATCATCTCAGGAAACTGTGTAACATCAAACAAAGTTTCGATTTTTGGACACATAATTTTTCCCCTTCGCTATCTTCTAGTTTGATATTTTCAAATCGATCAGTTTATAAGAGAAAAGGGGTGAATTGGATCGCATCTCGATCTTTGGCAGTATAGGGGACGATTTCATTGACTTTTTAACATAAGGAAGCATGGTTTTTGAATATATTTCCAGAAGTTGTGGATTGTTATAGATCGATAGCTTCGAATTTATCAACTTATAAGAGAAAACGGGCAAATCGGGTCATTTATCGATCTTGTAGCAGATTTAAGTATGTATAAATAATAGTGGCTGAGTAACTAAAATAATTAAAATAGTGACCAAATAGTGACTAAAGAGTAATTTCCAAATTTTAGAATTATGTCTATCTTTAAAACATTTGTTGTAAAAGTACAGTAAACATGAACTAAGTGAATGCCCCCGTTTGCGGCGCAGTGCCACTTTTTGGATTTTTTTGTAAATAAGCCTGTAATCAAGCGACTTTTTTTTTCTCTACGACCTCCTGCACTTGGTCAGCAGCTCGTTTTTGCAAAGCCTGTTCTTTATAAATGGTCGAAACGCCTTCTAGCATGGCCTGTGCTAGAATTACTTCTAACGTATCTTGCTTCTAAATTCCTTTTCTGAGCCGTTCGAGAGCTGTCAAGTTCCGTTCGTCAAGAAAAAGATCATAGTTGACCGGAATCCGAAATGGCCCAATCAGGGGTGACCGTTTTAATCAGATGTTAGGAAATAGGTCTAAAACTCCTACATTTTCCATATTATTTCACTTTAAATGGTGATGATGATGATGGTCCCGCCCTTACCCCTACAAGGTTTGGGGCTAGCCATTTTTTTCCCTAAGATAATTATTTTGGAAAAATTTCAACCAGCTATGCAAATTAAAAAAACGAACTGATTTCATCTACAGATATAAATTTCTTCAAAAGTATCCAAGTGAAAAGCTTTGATGTTAACCACAAAAGTTCGCAAGTATTCCCAGCGATCAGGAAATTCTGTTGCAATTCAGATCACAGAATCAAGTAAAAGGACATTATCAAAAGACAAGCCAATATCCGATCCTGCCCGCTACAGAGCCAATGCGGTTTAAACGCACTAATAAACCCACCAGCTTAGTTTAGGGCTGGCCAAGAATATCTCACCAGGGATGCCAAGAATGTTTCCAAACCGAAAAAATCCTGGACCGGCATTAGTCAAACGTTTACTTTCAACCACAAAAGTATTGACGAAGAATTCCCCGACATTCAGCCAGACAATTTACTACTATTTCATAGTACCATCTAAAGCATCAAAGCCCATTTTTTTTTATTTTTAACGAATTCAAAAAGAAGTCCATCATACCTGTATACCGCGCGCGAGGCTCAAACAATTGTAGACTCTTTATTTTTTTTTAAAACTAAAACAACATTATATAAATTTTCATTATATTATCTGTGGGGGGAAAAATAGAAAATATTGTAGTATTGTAAAAATTAAAAAATAAAATTTAAAAATAAAAAACAAACATTAAAGGGGTGTATCGAATATAAGCTATCCACATACATTTGCGTTGTACGCATGTTTTTGTGATGGTTTTTTATGCTCTGAACACTGCATGCTGTGCGTTTGACTGTCAGCTTTCTTTTGTTTACTTGTTTGTACGGTTCAAATTCTGCATTTTCAAAGTGTCGCGTATTGAAAAGGAAGTGAAAATTAAGGTTCTGGACACATGGCTAAGTGAGAAGGATATTACCATGCGAAAATTGGCGAAGCGGTTTGGAATTCATCATGCGAGTGTTAAAACCATCATTAATAAGTTTGGGGAACACTATTCTTTGGATGAGCTACCAGGAAGAGGCAGAAAACCCAGTTCTTCCAACCCGAAACTGGAGCAGAAAGTGGTATCTCTAATCATGAAGAACAAATCAATGTCAATACGTGATTTGGCCAAAAAAGCAGGAACGAGTGTCGGAATGATCCAGCGTATCAAGAGGCGAAACCACCTGAAGACCTACAAGAAGCAGAAAATCTCGAAACAAAGTGCAGAACAAAAGAAGCGAGCAGCAACAAGGGCCCGGAAATTGTATTCGCGTCTTTTGCAGCGTCCGGATGCATGCGTTTTGATGGACGATGAGACCTATGTAAAGGAGGACTCAAAAACCCTTCCAGGTCCACAATACTTTACTGCCGTCGTTGGGGAGGATGTGAGCGATGCGGACAGGTCGATTCAAGTGGAGAAATTCGGTCGAAAGGTACTGGTATGGCAAGCAATATGTTCCTGTGGTTTGAAGTCAACCATTTATTACACTACCGGAACTATAAATGCGGAAATCTATCGATCTGAGTGTCTCCAGAAGAGATTGTTGCCTTTTTATAAGAAGTATAATACACTTCCACTGTTTTGGCCGGATTTAGCGTCGGCTCACTATGCCAAAACCACTCTCAATTGGCTTGCGGAAAAGGGTAAAGATTTCGTTGAGAAAAATATCAATCCACCAAATTGCCCTCAGCTTCGACCCATCGAACGTTACTGGGCAATCGTGAAGAGGGTCTTCAAGAAGACTGGTAAGGCAGCTGGGAACATGCAGGAGTTCAATAAAATTTGGACTCAAGCGTCCAAAAAATGCGATGCAACACTTGTCCGGAACTTGATGAAGAGCATTTGATCCAAAGTTCGAAAATTCGTGAAGGAATAACTTTAATTTCATCCGGTCTTCATTATGTTCAAGTTTAACCTCGTACAATAAAGGATCAAATTTTTGTATGAATAAAATATCGGTTTTCAACATAATTTAAAAGAAAGTTTGTGGATAGCTTATTTTCGATGTTTATTTTAGCTCTTGACAAACCTCTTCACGGGAATTTAAAAGCACGGTAGAGAATTGAATTTTGAGGTGTATTGTTTTTATCCTGTAGTAAAATAAATAAGCCACTCTCGTTTATATTTTCCCTTTATTATTTCTAAAGTCATTTTTTTTTTGCCAAACCATGATCATTATCTGCTGATGCTTCGTCAAGCTGAGCGTTTTGATTCAAGCGTCAAACTAATTTAACAACTTTCAAAATCCTTTTCATTTTCAAATATTCAAATATTTCGTATACACCATTTTACGCTTTCTTAAACCGCTCTCTTGGGTATTTTTCAATTCTGATTATATTTTACTGAAGGATATACTACCATATTTACGTGTGGCTTTGAAAGAGTAAATTTGTTCACTAGAGAAAGGTATAAGGAGTGGGCTTATTTGAATGGAATAATAATTCTTTATGTATTTTCTTTTTTTTAAGTTAATTTTCAGGGTCTTATGTATGGGTGATCTTAGGAAAAGCTTCAATCAATTATGGCTTTTAACTAAATTACCATCTGTTCTGCTGGTGAAGGTATAGTAAATTCTAGTAAAAAAATATTCTAATAAACAATAAAATTAGACGGCACAGCTTGATTTACGTGGACCAAGCATTATAACAAAAGTATTTTTATTCTTATCTCAATGACAGTTTAGCGAACAACATTTTGTGGTACTTGCGCATTTTCTTAAAATGTTCCCTGTGGATCGTTTTTTAATCATTGCGGCCGATGCGAATCTCGTTGGTTGACAATGGTGACACTGGGCGGAAGGCTTAAAGCCGGAGGGGTGATCAGACAGACAAAGCAAGATCGCAGCCGGCGAGGGGTTCGCAGCGAAACGATGTGGTATTTTCACTTGGTGAGGTTTCCAATCCGACGAATATGCGGTAACTCGGTCCGTGTAATGAACGGTCGGTTGTTTCATTGTTTTGACCCGGGGACCGTGTACGAAATACGCTTTACAAAAGTGTCTCTTCGGATTGAGTGGATATAGTTCGGGCATGCAATAAATCCTATCTCATATCCGTTCCAACGGTTCTTGCTACCACCCTGGAGCACATTGATTCCATTCCATACAAAAGGCAAAGAAAAGCATAAAAATGGATTTGTAGGGGCTATTCATAAACCACGTATACTTTTCTTTGGGAGGTTCGGTTTGAAAGTCTACGCTCCATACAAATTTTCAAAAAAAAAAATGTATGAAGAAAAGTCCAGGACGGGGGAAGGGAGGCCTGAGATTTTCAAAAATGAGTCTACGTGGTTTATGGTCAGCTCCATAGCTACAGTTATAAGTTTCCAAGTAATTTTGGGTCACTGATTTCATATATTCTATCTAAGTTGTCGTTTTTGGCCACACTACCAAGATATGACCACTTTGAGATAATCCTAGGGAATATCCAAAATATCCTGATGGGGTACTATTGACTCACCGGGTGGTGGACGGGTGGGGATAACTTTACGGGCAATCAACGACCAAAAAAGCTTCATAAAAAAACAACGGCTATTTTTCGGGAGCAAATAAAACAAACTGAAACCTGATTGCTTTCACTGTTCAACTTGTAATGCAGTATGTATAGGCCGATGGTATACAAAACTTGGTGGCAGAAATTCAATAGAAAGTTTTGTGTAGGTATTAACAGTACAGTGGAATACAATAAAGAAACGAGATGTTATCAATTTAGACTAACCTATCAAAAGATGCGTGTCATTTTGAACTGTCTGAAATTAGTTTCTGTAATTTGAATAACTTAGTTTTGATTTCAATCATCACCCCGGCCACCTTTGAAAAACCTATTTTCAAATAATGTTTAACAAAAGTTCAAAGTAGCAACTTTTTCTAACTGTATCGGTTACAATTGATTATTTGGTAGCACACTTCAATGGGCATGAATTTGGATTGCTGCTGTCTTTTCTGGATTGTAGATGTTTTACGAATGGTTACTACTCGAGTCACACTGTCAGGTCCCGGGTGTGTTTCGAGATTCGTCCGGGAGATGCGTGCCAGAGATTCGTCCTTCATGATGATGTTGTTGCGTTTTGAATTGGCACATTACTGTTGGTAGAGCTCTTTCAAGTACTCGTTGCGCCATCTGTACCAGAAGTTCTGGGAGAACTTCTGGAGCTTTTCGTACTGGCTGAGGCGGTTCAGCGGTACGTTTTGGATGTTGCTTTCGGGATTAATCATGTTTCGCACGAGGAAATTGGCTAGAATGAGCGCTCCCAAGTCGTTTGGGTAACTTGAGAGCGGCAACAATCGACGGAAGCTCTCTCAATCTTGATCAGCACGGTCGTCAACTCTTCGAACGTTAGCAAAGTTGTTCCAAGCTGTCGTACCAGCTGATTCTTTGCAACCTTTATCGACCAAAGTCGGGGGCCCAAGGAGGAATTAAAGTTGCACTTGGGTGCTATCTTTGGCGAGATGTTTGCAGATCTTGTCACTATCTGGTCCAGGCTGGAGCATTTTGTACAACTTGTGTAGAACGTTTTTCGCACCGATGAAATTTGTACCGTTGTCGGAATAAAGATGTTGCGGTTTGTTTCGTCTCCATGCAAAACGATCCAGAGCCATCAGGAAAGCGGAAGTGCTCAAATCACTGACGAGATCTAGATAGACTGCCTTAGTGCTCAGGCATACGATGATACAAATGAAGCACTTCCGAGCCGCAGCTTTACGATGGGTAGGCTTGAGAAAAACGGGACCGCAGTAGTCAACTCCTGTGCAGACAAAGGCTTCATTTGCGGTAACTCGGGCAATCGGCAGCTGGTAAACCGGTTGCTGAATAGGATGTGCGTTTGCTCTTCAGTACTCATAGCAACTCCAGATGACGCTCCGTACAGCTTTCCGACCATTGTGAGTCCAGAATTCGTCGCGGACCACCGAGAGGGTCATCATAATCCCACCATAGACAAGCTTGTGATGGTAATGCGTTAGAAGAAGTCGTGTGAATGGGTGAAACCCGGGAAGGAGGATCTGGTGCTTCACGTTGTAAAGGGTGTCAGCTAGCCGCAACCGGTCACCAACACGGATCACTCCCTCAGCGTAGAGATAATTTGTTCTTGACGTCATGTCCTTTTTTCAGCTGCTGCAGATCTTCGGGGATAGATTCAGTCTGAACGAGCTTCATCATGGATGTTTAAGTCTTTTGTAACTCGGCGACGGAGAGAACACTACCGGAATAATGTCGCTCGTTGCAACGGGAATTGTGACAAAATCGAAGACAATATCCGTTTACGTTTATGAGTTTTTGATAGGACAAAAATCTCGAAAACAACTTGTCGGGCGCATGAATTTGGGTAGTTTGGATCACATTCTTTCTTCTCTCTAGCTGCTCATCAATAAATAAGTCTTTAGGAAAACACTGTGACGGCCACATTTTCTTCTCCTCGCGCAGCCACGTTGGGCCATACTTCCACAGATTCCTGTTGACCAGATCCTCAGCTTTGACTCCACGTGAGACCATATCGGCGGGGTTTTCTTTCCCGGCAAAATGACGCCAGTGTGAACCGATGGTAGGGGCTTGAATTTTAGAAGTCCGGTTCGCCACGAAGGTTTGCCAAGTCCGAGGAGTAGCTTTCAACCTGTGAAGGACAATGAAGTCCAGAAGAAACTTCCTTCGAACTTTACGTCAAGTGAACTGACAATCTTCTCGTATAAACGGGAAGTGAGTAGAGCAGCGCACAGTTCGTGGCGAGCGATGTTTATTATTGGCTTGAGCAGAGCAACCTTTGATTTGGAAGATAGACGACTCACTTTTACATGCCCCTCAGCGGTAACAGAACGGACGTATATACAAGCACCTTATGCAACTTTAGACGAATCCGCAAAACAATGCAACTGTGCAGAGCAAAATTTAGAAGCAAACGCAAATCTTTCGACGCGGAAGTTGGAGAGGTGCGGAAGTTCTTTGCAAAACTTATCCCAATTGCCGCTGATGTATGGAGACACTTTGTCGTCCCAGTCCAGATTCAAGAGCCAGATTTTTTGCATTAGAATTTTAACCTGAACGGCATGACGACCTTTCAAGGAAAATGAAGTAGCTGGCGTTGGGTTGCGTACCTGTATCCAACTGGGCGCGATCGATATGTTCTTGACCGTAGAACGTCGACGACAATCAGCATCACAGTTGTCAAGAGTACGATGGCGTTGGATGACTTGACGTAGACACGATTTCGGGTGGCGAAAGTGCTGCTACCGCTGTTACCACACTGGATGAGCTCGAGGAGTGTTAGTCAGAGCTAGCTTCAAGAGCTGCTTTTTCCACCTCAAATGGCCCAGGGTGGATCATGAAGTGATGCCGTCTCGAGCAGTGTTTACAGTTGTACTTCGACCGATAGTTGCGGGCAAAATGAGTTGTTGCTGCAGTTGCTGCAAAGCTGCTTGTTCGCTACTACCTTCATGCGGCCCTTGGCGTCCTGGCTATTGAAAACGGAGCAGTCGAAAATTGAGTAGTCGGGAAAGGGGAAAACCGGAGCCAATCCTGGTCATGGCACAAAATGATGGTGCTGTGACTCACCGGGTGGTGGACGGGCGGGGATAACTTTACGGGTAATCAACGTGCAAAAAAACTTCATAAAAAAAGAGCTATTTTTCGGGAGCAAATAAAACAAAATGGACTGAATGCTTTCACTGTTCAACTTGTAATGCAGTATAAATAGGCCGATAGTATACAAAACTTGGTGGCAGAAATTCAAAAGGAAGTTTCTATAGGTATTTACAGTACAGTGGAATACAATAAAGAAACGAGATGTGATCAATTTGGACGAACCTATCAAAAGATGCGTGTCATTTGGAGTTCTGCATGAGGAATCTGGCTTAGTTTCTGTAATTTAAATAACTTAGTTTTAATTCCAATCACATCCAAAACAATGGCAAATTAATTAGTCTCGGCTTAAAGCAACACAATTTTTTTATCTAAGTCAGAAATTGGCCACTTCCTTGAAGATATCTCCGGAGCCAGAGACTCAGTGAAATTCCAAAGCAAAGTATGGGACCACAGTACCTTTCATTTGGCGGTTGTTTAATTCAAATCCGTACAGTAGTTGCTTGGGAAACTGACTTAGAAATATCGTTAGACACATACACTATGCATGTTTGCACAATATGAAACCCATGTTTTCGGAAAGCCGGCAAAAAATCTTCAAAATAAGCCTATTGTAGTGTATATGCGCATGTGTTGTAAACATAGTTGAAACTTTTTTCCGATTATCCATATATTTTATATGGGAGTAAAAAACCATGACCATGTAGAACCCATTCTTTGAAAAATTGTAGAGAGCACAATTAGCATCCAAACTTAATAAAATATTGGAAAAAAAAAATTGGAACAGTGTACAAAATAACAAAAATATATTTACTGTAAAACGAGAAAGTTGCCTTTTTGACTGGAACCACTGTGCTTGATGCTGGCTGATGACACTTTTTCGATCGGATTACGCGAGGTGACAATGCACAGTGGTCCAGTAAGCTACTTTAGGCGGATATGAGGTTTTCAATCGAAATTTGTGGTTTCAGAGCTTTGGTTACTCATCAGAACTTGTTGCAAACTTGTTGTACTACAATTTGTTTGAAAGTAATTTTTTCTGTCTTGAAACGCAAGGAGGTGGCGTATACGCAAACTTTTTTATGAGCAAATATTGTGAGATGGCATATTCAGCAGAGGTGTAGAAATTGTTATTATAAAAATCTTTGTAGCATATTTTTTTTTCAGCTTCAAAGCCTACTGCGATAATTCCGAATATGAGGTTGAAAATCGTTTTTCGACCAAAAGTTATTCATTTTTAACTTATACCAGCTTGCATATGTCCTACTAAAGTTGTTTGTTTTGAAATTTGCTACAATTGCAGCTTAATGCAATATACTTGGATTTCTTCTTGTTTTCATTTTATAATAAATTTTCAGTTAAATTTACGCCATACTATCAGCGGATAGTCATGAAGAACACGAATATTTTTTTTGGCTCAGGAAGTACTAGCACGCCGGTCCCAAGCTCGGTGCAAAGCTTAATGATTTGCCCCTGAGACCGTATCGCACACCAATACACTCTCAAATATTCTTTCAAAATAACATACACCTCAAAAAAATCGACACGTTGTTTTCACGTGAAATTTCACGTAACTTCCACCTGAACACGTAACCAAATCTTCTTCAGTAAAATCAGGTGAACATTACGTGTCCAGTGAATTGTACGTGAAAATCACGTAAAATTTATGTGATAGAGAATGATAGAGAATCAAAACAAAAACAAAGATACTTGTACCAAAAGGTACCGAAAAGCGCAAGAATGCATGGCAAGGTGCAGACTGCAAGGTGTACTTCGGAACTAGATGTTCTACAACAGTGAACCAATGTCCAATCGCTAGTTGCACATTGATTGTTGATACTATTAGCCTCTCAACATGAAATAGAGCACCTGAAGAAATATGGCATACCATAACTTGATTCACCATACCTTAGAGTACGTTTAAAGAAAATTTGGGAGAGATGATATTTTTTTTTTAATGCTATTTTCTGTAACATTGTAACCGTTCCCAACCTTTCCTCTGCGAATTCGGCAAACGCAGTCGGCGCGTCACTCTCGACTACGAGAGACTACTGGTCGTGTTTTGTTTAATTCCCGACTAAACTTTCCGAAGCATGAGCGCAATCTCGAAGGGGAATTGAACCGTCGTTCTACTCAACTAAATGCCACGCGGCAATCAAAATTTCAAGACCAAGAACGAGGTGGAAAACGAAAACGTGCTCTAAGCTGAACGTAACGGAAAAATACCTGGGCAAACTACATTACGACAGGGCTTAGGATTTAAATAATAAATAGAACCTTCAGTTTGAATTCATTTTCGTGTATTACTATTTCCACTTTCTCAATCGAGTGTGTGTGTGTGTGTGTGTGTGTGTGTGTGTGTGTGTGTGTGTGTGTGTGTGTGTGTGTGTGTGTGTGTGTGTGTGTGTGTTTATGTTGTTCAGTGTTTTCATGGCCATGATTAACGTACCTGCGCTGGTTTTTGGTTATGCTGGCGGTCGGCGGGATTCCAGCCGAGGCACACACCGACGGGATGCGATGAACTGGAGATGGTAGCAGGGATGCCAGATATGCAGACATGTCTGTATTTATACAGACATTTCATCATGCATACAGACATCATACAGATTGCAGACATTATACAGACATTTGGAAAATGTTACAGACATATACAGACATTCATTTCGGTGAACTTCTAGATTAAAAAAACATGGCGATAGGGAAAGTCACATACGTCTTCTTCTTTAGCAAGCTTATTGCTTTCACAATTAGCTTATTGCTTGTTCTCAACTTAGTGTTCTACTAAATGGACTTCCACAGTTATTGATTGAGAGCTTTCGATGCCAAGTACCATTTTTGCATTAGTATCATTGTGTGGCAAGTACAATCATAACCTTATGCCCAGGGAGTCGGGAAATTTTCCTTAACGAAAAATTCCTAGACCAGACCGGGAATCGAACCCAGCCACCTCCAGCATGGTGTTGCTTTATAGCTGCGCCTTTACCGACTGAGCTAAGGTAGGATCCAAGGGAGTCACATACGTCACAGTAAGCAAATTATTGACAGTCTGAAGTTGGACCATTGTAAAGGCGAAAAAAAAAAACCAGTGAGGGATGTAGAAGTACAAGTATGTGCCTGGCTGTTTTATGAGGCTGTTTACTGATTTGACCCTTGTCTAAAACCACAGAGAACAGACGTTCATCTTCGGTCTGCTACTTGTGTAAAACTTTAAACCGACATTTCAAATGTATGTCGTTATGCTCCTGGTAGGCGACGCTGCAGTTGTGCGATAACTGTCATGTCAATGTTTATCAATAAAAAGCCTAGCACAAAACCTGAAAAGTTTTGTTTGTTTTTCTCTGCACTTGCTTTTCATACCGGCTGCCCATATTAACTTTTACACACGTTTTTCAAGAAAAGGTATACGGACATCAATGTCTGTTCTCTGTGCTAAAACGTAGCACTGAAACGAACTAAAAATACGGCCATCATGACGAATTTCCTTGGCGAATCGCATCACCAAGAATTGGTGACAATGATGCGGTCCAAACCATTTAGTCTTATAATCGATGAGTCAATTGGTCTTAGTAGTGAGGACTTTCTATTGGAATGGCAATGAACTGTCAATTCGAGATTCTTTTAATCACGTACTCGAGCTTGCTAAGGCGCATGCTACTACGATACACTGTGCCATTATTACTAAGTATAATGAAGACTTTGATTTTGTATAAAAAGAAGCTAATAGGGTTTGGTGTAGAAGGAGCGAGTGTTATGCACGGTGGAAAGCATTCTGTTAGTGTACGGTTTAAAAATGACTGTCCGAATTTATTCGTACTGAAATGCATTTGCCCTTCATTTGCATTGTGTGCATCATATCCATGTAAGAATATTCCATATTCAGCAAAAGTCATTTAAAAAGAGTAAAGTTCAACGAACTGCAGCACCTAATATAGCTAAAACCTTTGAACATGTTACCGCGACCCGATGGCTTTCTTTGGACCAAGCTGTTAAGCGTGTTCTTGAAGCTAGAAGTCCTAAAAGTATATTTCAGTGTTCGCGATACATCAGCAGAATGAAAATAATAAGAAAGTTTACGAGCGTCTCAGCGATCCATCAAACCACCTGTACTTGATCTCAATTAACCACATCTTACCGAAAATCATCCGATTGAATCAACTTTTTTCAAGCTGAAAACCCAATGGTGTAAACGCTGAAAACAGAAACTTGCAAATTGAAATCTTTATATTGGATTGTTTTTTGAAGCCAGGATATTTAAAAGAACCGACGAACCCTGGCTGTCTGTGAGGACCACCCCAGCATCTCACCATCTCGACCGACCAGCAATGCGGCAGACGTTCCAATTGTTTTGGTTATTCTCCACTGAAGGCCATCACAGCAGACTGTTGTTTCTGGTGGCCTTTGTTCTGCCCATCGCTCGCCGCCGGCGACCTACATCAACAAGGGAGATCACTTTTCCTTTCGATCGTGCCTGCAGTGACGTCATCGATGCAGCTGATCTTGCAATAGTCGATGGACGGTGAGCGTGAGCGAACTGTTTTCTGTATTCACCACCGGCTATTCGTGTTTGGGGATACTTGAAGTGAGTGAAGGTTTTAGTTTTAGTTGTTAGTCGAAATCGATCGAAGACGGTCCTGCATGACCAAACATTAGTTTTAGTTTGTAAATAGCGTTAATAAATGTAGTTGTTGTTAGAGTTGGTGTTTAAAATAAAGTGTTGTGTTTTATGTATGGAGTGTAGTTTTCTGTTACCAACAAGGAGGAACCCCATACCCAAGGCCAAGGAGTACCCCATCTAGTATTCGAGCACCCCAAACATCCACCGAGCTATTTGCCGGTCCAGGTATCCTACACTGGCTTTGTGAACCTGATCCCCCAGAACTTCTGCGAGTTGGAAAAACTGTACGAAGGTGTCGAAGTGCAGGTCTTGATCAACGAATACACTAGAAGTGCATGGAGCACTTCGACCTTATACAGACAAATACAGACATTTCAATGAGATTGATACAGACTTTTGAAAAAAGTATCTGGCATCCCTGGATGGTAGCAGTGTTGGCAGGGGTTGTTGCCAGATGACCGCACTCGGATTGACGGAAAGGCCGAACTAAAGTTGCGGGGGAGGGGATCAGCGGCTCCGGTACTCTACCAGATCATCCGTTTCCGGACGCAGGCAGGCCAGATATATTTTCTCTCCACCCTGGTTGACTACCATCAATCTGGCGGGCCTAAATGAGCGCGGTCGTTGCCAGAAATTGTTGGGATGGCGAAAGTTAAACGACGGGCGTTGGACGCTAATGTCCAACGAGAAAAAGAGTTAGCATAAGAAACTAAATGAATTCATTTTTATTCTTACCTTTTGTACAATTTAAATATTAACCCACATTAGAGCAGAGTTTTCGTTCTCGGGACTCAAAACTTGCAAATTTATTAATCTTGAAAGAAAGAAATTTAAACGTTTATCACTCGTTTCAAAATTATTTCCCTAAACTTCAATTATCATTATTTAAACTATTTTTTTACTATAACACACCTTCAAATAAAAAATAAGGTAGCACTGCCGCTGAACTAACCATCTGCTCTTCAGCCAATCAACTTTTGAAATGGCCGTTAACGTTGTTCTAGGGACCTATTGACCCATAAAACAATCAACTTCGTGATTCAATTTATCGTATACTTTTCTTCGTCTCTTCGTCTTTTCTTTGGGCCCTCTACTTTTTGAGCCTAACATTACTTTTAGTACATACAGTATGAAAGCTCATGGGCGTATTATAGCAATAATGAATTTGCAACTATAAAATGTAAATGGTTCCTGAAATAATCGCAACATCTTTTGGGAAAATTGCGAACACGTTACAACATACAGAACGAAGAAGGGGCTGACAAAAATTCAACCTTGTTCTTTTCTACGGCAATAAACAATGTCACGACTACATCCTGGAAGGCCGCTCGTCAGGGTATGGAAACATTTTTGTAAGATGATCAATAAATGTAAGATTTGAGAAAATGTATTTCATTGATATGTTTTTTTCAGCTACTTATGAACAGTGTCTATTTTTTATTTATTTCAGGCCTTAAGGTACACGTTTCATGATTTGTGTAGTAGCTAAAGGGGGAATATAAAATTATTGCAACTCTTTCAATTGGCTGTAACTTTTTTTTCCAACTGGACAGAAATTAACCAAATGTTTTACATTATATTTAAATTTTCTTGCCCATTGCCCTGTGCAATTTTTCCATCGTTGTCATAAAGACGCATTGCTTTTATTCTAGCCCTGCGAAATATTTCAAAATATTATCTTTTTTGCAAATAGGTTTGATGACCTAAGAGTATAGCTTTTCACTCAATCGTTTTGTTTTATTAAAAAAATTGGTGAATATTTTCGTGTCCCTTTTCTCACAAATTTGTTTTCTTGTTTCTTATACTGCTTTGGTGACAATAGTTATGACGGGTGTCTCTTAGCCGAAAGACTCCTCACGCCAGACGGGTTTCTTATTCGTGTGGCAGAGACACACCTGACAGGAGTCTCATTTTCTATGTGGCTCTGCAAGCAAAGGGAAATGTTCTCTATGCATCGTATTGTGTCCGGGACGTGCCTTTTTTGGGTTGGGACGAAACAGGTGACTTTTTCATCTAACACACAAAGACGGAAAATCCCTTTATGTCGTGCGCAGGAAAAGTCCGACTTTGACTATTGGGTCCAGTGTGAAATTCTTTGAGGAAAACTACCTACCATAGGCCAAAACTCGCCACCAGGTGGCGTGTATAAGTTTTTCATACGGAGCTAGTAGTGAACTATTTTGTCTGTTCATATACCATTTGATTTCTATTGTATGTTCTTCCATTGCTCCTATCAATATATTATACTATATTATAATGTTATTGGCAATAAGTAACGTAAAAGCATCAATAAAATTAACGCTTTTAAATAATGGATCACTTGGCTAATATTTTGTATATATATATTTTCCATTTTTCCCATTTAGCTACGCGTGCTTTGTAGAATAATGTTTGCTTACCAAACCCATGTGACAGGAGAGCAACCTTAGAAGAAATAGACTGTCATTTCAGCAATAATTTGTATTTCCTTTATAATATATTCACATATTTTATTCGTATTTGAAGTAACATAACATTTCAAATAGCGGATTCATAGGGGATACCACGATATCAGCTTGGAATAATGAGAATCTAAGTATGAATTTAATTGACGAAACAATATATTCCGAGTAATTACACTTTTACTGTATAGAACAAATAAGATTCTACCATTATATTCTATATGTTGTTTAAAATTTATGTACTTGCAGGTTAATGTCAATTTCAGGTAACTGGGGTCATTCAAATACGTGAAGCTTCAATTACATTCGACTTGACATGCCTCGGAGTGTGTTATGTTGTAGATTCGCGTTGTGGCTCAGGTCTATTTGTTTGAATCCAGCTCGTTTCACGGAATCTTCTTTGCGGTTGATGCAACGCAGTAGGCTAGGCCACTTTGACGCTTATATTAAGTCTTTGATGTGCTACAAATATCAATATTGAAAAAAAAAAAATCGACGTCATCTAGTCCAGTTGTTTTCAAGATGCTTTCTCGCACTGTCTGCGTTTGTGTTGGATTAGATTAGACAAGATTAGTGACCAACCAGTGGATGTCATCAATTAAACCTATGAGATTCACTACACATGAGTATAGTGTAAGGAAACTATTCTTTATATATAATTTCAGGTGATCCATGGAACTCCCAAGTTTTGTAAAATATTTTTTCTCGTGGCTGTGATACATTGTCTAAACTTTTAGGTTCATAATGGATACGTAAATCCTCCTACAATTCCTACAATTGCAGCAGGACAACAATCTGCAGACATGAGTAAAGGTTATTATCATTTTATACTATAATATTACTTCACTATGTTTTATAAACTATTCTATATAACATTGCATATTTATTTTACATTTTTATTACTACACGAATTGTCATGATTTATTTTCGTACTATTTTAT
This sequence comes from Aedes koreicus, assembly GCA_024533555.2. Taxonomy (NCBI): domain Eukaryota; kingdom Metazoa; phylum Arthropoda; class Insecta; order Diptera; family Culicidae; genus Aedes; species Aedes koreicus. The sequence goes on from JAHHFK020004680.1 coordinate 34,455, forward strand.
TATTCTTACCTCGGAGCGTATGGTACGGTATGTCCACGCATCCTTCCTCCCCTGTAGATTCACATAATGTGCTGGGGCTCAAATTTATTCATTTGAATCCAACTCATTTTACAGAATCATCTTTTGCGGTAAATGCAACGCAGTAGGCCTGGCCACTTTGACGCTTGTATCATATCTTTGATATGCTGCAAGCATCAATATTGACAAAAAAAAATAATTGGGCGTCATCTAACCCAATTATTTCCGGGATGCTTTCTCGTACTGGCTGCGTTTGTATTAGATTAGATTAGATTAGATTAGTTCTTCTTTAAAGTTTATTGTTAAAATCCTTTGACTTGCATTGTAGTGTGGTTTTTTGCGGTTAAGATGGAAGTGAGTGAAGTGGAAATGCGTGAAGAAAATGTGTACGCCATATGGATATACCGGAGCTGTCCCATCGCATTTTAAGAAAAATGCTGCTAATCAACCATCTCTAGAGTACTCACAAAGGAAACCGGGAGCAGCTTGCAAGAATACGGAGGAAAAGATAAAGGGTAATTTTACCCGAAATCACAAAATTTCAACACGTCATGCTGCCAGAAAGGTCGGCGTTTCGCAAAGTTACGCGCAAAAGGTCAAGGCAAGAGCTGGATTATATGCATACGAGGTACAACGCTTCCAAAACCGCGATGAACGGCAAAGTTGGCCTCCTGTAAAAGCCAGGACAAGAATTTTACAACGAAAAAGATAAACTCAATGTAGATGATCGTTTAAAAAAAAAAAGAAAATGTCAAAATTCGCATCAAAATACCTCAGTTGGTTACCTGTGCAAAAGCAAAGTGAATTTTTTGTAACAATCAATGGTCGAAGCATATTGAAAACCTCAATTTTGGTTGGATTTAGCTCCATGCCACTATTCAAAAAGTGAACTGGAATGGAATGAGACTAATTTGGTGCATTATGTCCCTAAGGACATGAATCCACCGAACTATCTTGAACTCAGGAAGACCAGTAAAGAAAGTAAAGGATGCATTTGACATGCGTTGGAAGTGGATAAATAATGAAATATAGGTACTGGAATGTTACCAAACAACCTCCAATAATTGACGCAATATATGTGAACTGAGCTCAAAACATATATAAAACTGCCCTACCAATTTGGTTTTTATCCGATCAAAACCGGAGATTTTAAATAACATTAACTGTGTTGCAATAATTTTGTGTTCGCCCTCTGTTAAAGCGTTTTCTCTTGTTTTTTTCTGCTATTGCTGTTTGAAATAAGTGTATTCCTTAAATCAATTAGAATCACCCACAAATAATTGCTTGCTGTGCAAAATCTACTCGTTTTATATAGCTTATCAGACCAAAAAATCTGTCATATCGTTAATTGCAGTACTTTTGTCACTATACTCATCGGATGCCAAAGCACAACGCATCATCGCCACTATTTGTCGGGTTTACTCAAACGTAAATTCCAAATTTCATTTCGTTACCCTTCAATGAGCCCAATTTCACTCTTTGTCTACCCGGAACTAATCAGCCTTTATTTCGTCAACGAAATTTGTTCCGATCAGCATTTTCGGCTGATTGCTGGTGGTGTTGGAAGAAGGGGGGAGTTGCGGAGGATTCGTGGTTGATAATAGCAAAATGCTCATCGCGTCGGGCCACCCATGGATTGGCTTTCATTCCTAATTATAATTTATAAAATGTGCACTAAATAATTGAATTAACATACTCGGCACGTGTTGCGATCAGCACAGTTGCCGTGGGCTATGTGCTATAAAACAAAAGGTATAGTGCAGATTGGCGATGACTGGTAGGTTAATGAGTGGTTTTTCGATGAAATTGCTAATCACAAATTGGCTGGAAATTGATTTCCGTTTTCAATAGGATTTTTTTCCTCTGAAGTATCGATACGGTTTTGTAGATTTGGTTGTTAATTCTGTGAAAATCGGTAAAAATTTCCATTGCTTAGTAATAATGGTGCTTATTGATACTTGGCAGTTAAAAAGTGTATTGAAATGTTGAAAACTACCAACTTTTAGCTGAAAATTCAAGAGGAGTTCGTAAAGTGGTATATGAATAGCAAAGGTCTCAAATTCTGACACAGTAAAATAGACCTTCAAAGTCTTGACAAATCTGAACATTAGATATCATCTTTTCTAGCACTTAATACGTTAATTCAAGCATTGATTACCGTGGAAAGTTTAGAATTAAAATCTGAAAAACATGGTTCCTCTAAGCTACTAAGCTGGGACTGACCAAGGACCAAGTAATGAAAACCTCTTTTGATCTATTTTTGAGCTTTTTTTGAATCATTTTCGGGGACCAAACATTTCAAAACAAACAGATTCGATTCGTTAAAACTACATGCAAGTATTTTCCATCCAAAAATGCTCTATTTGTCTCAGTTCTATGCAATATTGTAAGCTGCAAACATTTAAATATTTTACCATTTATTGCCTACCTATCCATTTCCCATTTTATTAGCAACGAAACACTTTCCATTCATTTAAATGTTTCTAATCCACCTCGGAACTGGCTTATCGCAGAGAACAAGCACAAACTTCACCTTCCGAACCATCCACGCTCGCAGCAGCCACGGGCGATCCCATTGGAGCTCATTTTCCGATTTGTAATTCAAATCAACTACAGCGATCCATCCGGATAGTCCGTTTAAAGCAATTTAAAATCCTGTAAAACCCCATTCATCCATGGCCGCCGTTGGAGGGAGAACTGAGGATGGAAAATGCACCGAAACTACTTCAGACAAAACGCCCACTCACTCCGGAACTGGTCGAGTCCGACACTGACAGTGAAGTCGTATGACAAGTGTGGGCGATTGCGATGTGGACCAACCTCTGGTCACCTCGAAGAGGAGAAAGGGGAAAGTCAGCCGCTCACATTCTTCGCCGCAAAACTGCAGATATTTCAAGTATACACTCCACAGGACACGGGGATCAGAACGTTGCTGCAAGAAGGATGTCCTAAATGACACAATTTACATTTGGTTGATGATACTGACAATGACAACTCTCCATCGTTCCGTTTCTGCCGTGTCTGTCAGAGCTCTGATGTGCTGGGGACGATGTCGGTTCAAGGATGCGTTTTGGTTTGAGTCTGAGCATATCTTTGCGATAACAAGGTTGAAGGGAACGAACGGGACTGATATCACACCAAAAGTAAATAGTAGAGATTTTCTGTTCAGTTTGCTGTCTGAGGGGTGGGTGATGGATATTTCGGTTGGTGGGGTCTTGTTCCGGTGACAGGGACGAGTGACGGGAAAAGAGAACAACCTAGTTGCATTAATTCCCATTTCCTAACCGAAAAGTATACTGGGGTAATACCGAGATGACGTTGCATCCGTAGAATAATTGCTGACGATTTGTGGAGATGTTCTGTTCTCGTCGAGGACCAACATTGCAACCAACCAGTCAGCCTTTCGGTGTCACAGACGACGTGAGAGGTTGGTCAAAATTCCAGTGTAACGAAGAATGAACGAGCAAATTTCGTTCTGCAGGAGAAAATTAAATAGATTAAGTGAAAAAGCAGTTGATGATGATTATTGTTTTGGTTTGCCCGGCTTTGGTTGGTAACAACGAGAGGAGTATATGTTGGAAACTGCATCAGATTTGAGTAGTAACTTTACTCGGTAAACTTGGAATGGAACGTTTGTGAGTTTGTTGATGCCAGGTCTTGATGCAAGGTTAATGCTGTTTGGTTTGCATGTGTGCAGTGATTTTGTTTGGTAATTGCAAATATTTAACTGTTTGAATGTGCATTATTACTCAACGGTTACTGACAGCTTTGTTGATTTTGATCTGGATCAATTGAGAAGCTTGAAGCAGTTTCAGCCTTAAGTGTCAGTTTAGAATGGGTGACATAAATTAATTGTTGATATGAATTGATGGAACTTAGGAGAATTTTCAAGATTTCTCTAATTGTACTAAAGCTAACCAGAAAAAAAAACCCTTATTAAGGGTTACCCGTCCTCTCCGAAGGATCAGCGAGATCGAAGCTAGAAGATCATCGGAGGACGGGAGAACGACGTCGGGTGGTCGACGCGGAAAAGTAAACCACGAAAGACAGGACGAAAGTAGGAACCCAGGAGCGACAGTAAAAACAAGGAAATAGGGGACACGGAACGGAATAAAAGGAAGGAGGGGGATACCGGACAACGAGGAGCAAACAATACAACAAGAAGAACAAGGACCATACAAGGGACCACGAAGGGGAGGACCCAAACCAGCACCCGGAAGGGGAACCATTGTAGATAGATCGATAATTTAGGAATGATACATAAATTAGGGTAGCCTAAGAATTAGATAAAAATGGGGGTAGCAGAAACAGAGGGGAATAAGTAAATAGTCCAAATTCACACAAAATTAACTATGCTGAGACGAATTATTTATTAAATAAAAGTTACTCAATTTGCTTAAGGTAAAATGCTAGGGAGCCCTTACTCCATATGAACTATAGGTTAGGTTAATTATCACTTCACGTTATTGATACAAAAAGTCACAAACAAAACAAAGTAAACAACGCTCAAATTACTAACCAATGACAACTCCAGTGAAACAAACAAAAAATGCACGCCTAAAGTCCTAATAGTATTTTGTGCTCAGAAAACTTCGAAGTGATAGGGATTTGATCCTATCCAGCTTGAAATATGTAAGCTATTCTGAAATTGGCGAGTTAACAAACGGAGGATTCATTTGATGGATGAGTAATGATCCAAACACATTGAGTTCCAATGTTCATCTTGGATCCCCATCTTAGACTGTTGTTATGTTGATAATAATTGACCGAAGCCTAAGCCATAGCCAGCTATTATGTTGGCTTGGCGATCAGATGCTCCTTCGTTTGAAGCACGACATTATTGAAGTAGATACTTCGTTTGAGGTTTGTTGATTCTCAGTACAACGTTTATTTTCAGCCGGTCCATCTCCTCCAGTGAAATTTTTTGACAACATTGCACCACAAGATAACCACGGATGAGGACGGGTTCTCGTAAGGAGCGGATTCCTGGTGCATACGGCAGAAGGCAAAATTCAACGGCGAGTTCAGCAACTATTTACAAACACCATTGTTGTTTGTGTTTATGTGCCACGGTCGTTAACATGCTCTTCGTTTATAATTGCTGACCCGGTGTTATTGCCTCTGTTAATTAGCTGTTGTGTGTTTTGATTATCTGGATCAGTTTCGTCTATCGTTGATTAGAGTCTTATGCGTAAATTGTGCCTAAAATATCGTGAAATGTGATTTTTTTTTGTGTTGGCTCGATTGTTAAAATCCATTGTCTACATACTCAGAATCACTGTCGGTTTCCCGAAGCGTCATGTGCCAGCAAAAGCAAGAAGCTCACTTCATCACCTGTAGCGAACGTTGCATATCGATAGGCGATTACCGTTACATTGGAGTGCTTCGACTCAACTGTTCAATTGTTCAACATGCCAAGTCTGCTCCAAACTCTCTGACCCTGGAAGAGTGATCAAATACCGTGGATTATGTAGCATGATTTTTCATCAAAGCTGGACATGTACGGCAAATGCAGGTTTCTGTGGCTCTGTGAAACTTGCCTGTCGGCTTATTTTTGCATCGATCTTTCAGCATGGTTAATATCGGGTGAAAAAGGGAAATACTAATGTTGGTGCATCAACTTTGACGCAAGCTGTCGCTAGCCATACCACTTGATGGAAACTGTTCAAATTTTGGCCACATTATACTTTATATATTTTTAGACTATGGTGACCTTTTTAATATGCTACCTAAATTTTTCACAGAAATCCGGATTTTTGAAATTGGTATGACCAAAAATGACTTTTTTCACATATGTTATGAAAACTTCAAATACATATATAAATCTTATCAACATGAAATTTTGGTCAGGTAAAATCTATACATTGGTTATAATGTTCTTAAATTTTCATTTATCAATACTGATAATTGAGACATTTACAGAATGTTGAACATGGCGTTTTTCGGAAGCGAAATTTTGCTCGGCTTTTTTTTTGCTACTGAGTGTACACTGTCTTTAAGAATGGCGGCAGTTCTCTGAACAGCAAAAAAAATCGAAGTGGTGGAGTGTTGATAGCTGTATCCACTAACCTGAATTGTTCTTTGGATCCTACGCCAGTCGATGTTTCACTAGAGCAGCTCTGGGTGAAGATAAAATTACCCTACTGTTCAGTGAGTATTGGGGTTCTATTTCTTCCACCTTACCGCAAGGCAATAACTTCGACTCTATTGAAACTGTATCTTCCCATTTCGGAATCAGCGATCACGCTCTTTTAATTGCAGACTGTAACCAGTCCAGTTTAGTTTGGACGACCGAAGGCAATGACCATCCCTTTTGCAATCACATATATCTGCGTCATGTGCAGCATTACTTGATGGATTCACTCTGCATGGTCTTAATCAAATCAACAACCTAAAGAATCGTAACGGTCGCACTTTGGATCTGGAACTTTGAAACGATACGACGCTTGAAAGATGTAGGATGTCAGGTGTTGTAGAGCCTTTATCTATTCTCGATGACCTTTGAAGTCGAAATTGATGTTCCCATGGGAATAGATTTCGTTAATTTTTACGATGCAGCGGGCTACGATTTTCATGAAGCAGATTTAAAAAAAAATGCTAAAGACACTTAATCGCATAGATTGGGCGCAAATAAGCTCCACCGGTGATGTTGACTATGCAGTTGAATGCTTTGCTAGCATAGTGCAATTCACACCAGCGGCATTTGAAGCAACAAAGAGCTGGAGCCCTCAGTAATTACGATAAATCCCGCTGTCCTTTTGCTAATTTTCAATCAATGATACCAACTATACAATCGCCTTTTGTACAAATGCTACACTCTACGCACGCAAGATAATTTAAGGAGAATACACCCAAAATAAAAAAGCAAGATTGTAATGCAATTTCGAATGATTTTGTTTCATTTCTCGTAATGGATCGTAACTTGGAGAAAAATGCAACATTGGTCGTGGGCAAAAAAGCATCACGTCAATTTGCTTTGAAAAATTCGATGTGTGCGTGGGTTGTGCAGTGTTTTAGTTGTTGAGTATAAAATAGGAGTCCAGGCTGATTAAAAACAAAAAGTCACGACCAAAAACAAGTCACGACAAAAAGAATCGAATCGTAGTCGCCAGCGTCGGGGCTCTTGATACATTCTAAAGTTGAAAAGGTGGCAAAAAACACAATTGCAGTTTTTGCAATCATATCTTGACAAATCTCAGTATGATTCAGAAAAAGCATTTCCTTGCTCATCATGATCCACAAAGCATTTTATGGTATAAACGAAGCCATGGTTCAATATGGGTGAGATAAATCACCACAAAATGCTGCAACGCTATTGGTCACTGCTGTAATACCTGCTGTCAAGTGTTCTATTCCTCTTTTCATTCGTCATCGCACTCCCATCTCCCCCTCCTCATGTGTGCCCACACTGATCACCACGTGAAGCCATGCAAAAGTGTGCGAGCGATATTTGCTTTGTTGCTGTACCACTGAGTGCCTCGACAATCGGTTGGCTTATGTAGGGCTTTTATTCCATTCACTTTAACTTGTTGAAGTGATTGAATGGTTACTATGTAGAGCCAATGACGCTGGCGGCCACGGTCTGAATCTTGGTAGCAACTCGAATTTTTGTTTTTTGTCAGTCCGGACTCTACAACTAATACACCGTACAACCCACGCACACATTGAAATTTTCAAAGAGAATTGATTTGATGCTTTTTTGCCCACGACCAATGTTGCATTTTTTCTCCAAGCCATGATCCATTACGAGAAATGAAACAAAATCATTCGCAATTGCATTACAATCTCGCTTTTTTATTTTGGGTGTAGTAACTATTCAGCCACTTTAACAAGTTCAGCCCTACAGTTGCTTCGATTGTCGAGGCACTCAGTTGTACAGCAGCAAAGCAAATGTCGCTCGCACACACTTGCATGGCTTCGCGTGGTTATCGCTGAAGCGGCACACTTGATGAGAGGGAGATGGGAGTGCGATGACGAATGAAAATAAAATAGAACACTTCTAGGTTTTTTTTTCATTAGTGCGAATCTACAATAGAGAGATTCTCTCCGAGCTCGCTCTCTTTCATTCATTACAGCGCCATTATAAAACGTTCGAGGGATTCTTTAGTACAGATCGAAACACAACAGTGCTGGCTAGCATACTCTACAAATAGATAGAATGCAAAACGTAAAGGTGATTGGTTTATGAATGAAAGAGAGCGAGCCCGGAGAGAATCTCTCAATTGTAGATTCGCCCTAATGAAAAAAACCCTAGACTTGACGGCGGCATTACAACAGTGGCCAATAGCGTTGCGGCATTTTGTGGTATTGTCTCACCCATATTGAACCAACGGTTGCTTCGACTGTCGAGGCACTAAGCACACAGCGCGAAATTTGTTTCGAAGAATCTGTGTGCTGCCAACAGCTTGCACACACTTGCATGGCTTCGTTTATACCATAAAACGCTTTGTGGATCATGATGGGCAACAGTGTGCCTTTTCTTAATCATGCAGATTTCTCAAGATTTGAATGCAAAAACTGCAATTGCATTTTTTGCCACCTTTTCAACTTTTGGGTGTATGTTCATACTATGTATTTGGTTTAGGTTTTTTAGTCGTTGTTGATAATTTAGAAAAGATATGGGTTTTTCCGCCTCCATGATACAGTATCATTCAGGCATTTCCCCATCACAACTTAGTTACGACTGCTAAAGCCTGTCCACGTAAGATTTCGGACACTTTTTCTTTCAGTGTAGATTTTGAATTATTTCACGGATCGCTGAAACTTATATAGCAGCTGAAACTCTCCATTTTATTTCGTGGTACAACATGTTTGCATTCTTGTTACATTCAGTAAAATGGCGTCGAATCAAGTGGTAGTGCACAAACGCATTTTGTACGAACGGCAGCAAAATCCGGGAATTTATTGGTACGCGATCTTGCAAAAAAAAAAAAAATGAAAACCAGTGTTTGACTTTGATCGGACAGTTGGAAATGCAACAAATCGAAAAGTATTCTCCCGTCAAATGGACAAGAAGGTGGTAGCCATTTTTGAGAAAAATCCCAATCTTTCTGTGTGAAATGAGGCTCACAAAGCTGGGAGGTCAAAACAATACGTGCAAAAAGTGAAGCAAACGTCAGGACTGAAGGCGTACAGAGTGAAAAAGGTACCCAACCGTGATGACAAGCAATTTCACTGCAAAAAGTCGTGCTAAAGAGTTTTTCACCAATTTTTTGAAAACTTTTTCTTGTATCATAATGGACGACGAAACATACGCAAGTACTCGGAAAGTTTAAACAGCTTCCGGGTCTGGCTTTTCATACCGCAATGCAAAGGAACACCGTTGCCGAGCATTTCCGGACAAAGAAGGTGTCCACATTACCGAAGAAGTATTTGATTTGGCAGGCCATATGTAGTTGTGGTCGAAAATTTAAAGCTTTCGTCTCTACCGGCACTATCAAAAAGGATGTGTACGAGAAAGAATGTCTGCAAAAGCGGTTGCTACCGTTTATCAGAAGCCACGACTCTCCAGCTCTGTTTTGGCCTGATTCGACCTCTTTCCACTATGCAAAATCCGTCCTGGAATGGTATAAGGTACAAAAGGTCAAATACGTGCCAAAAAACAGCCAATCCACCAAACTGTACAGAATTTCACCCAATGAAGAAGTATTGGGCTGTAGTTAAGCGGGAAGTCTTCGAGACTAGCAGAAAACAAATGGTACTGATAATATCAAGAGAAGATGGAGAATCGTCACGGCGGACGTATCTGAGGATACCGTACGGAACCTGATGGCGGGTGTTCCACAGAAAGTTCGAAAATTTTACAAAAAGAAGGATTAACATCTTAATCAACTGTTTCTAATGTAAATATAACTCTATTATTGTGAAATGAACAATCGGTTGTTGTTGAATTATGTGTGAATTTTTTTTGTGTTATTATTTTGGTATTTGATATGTAACGTGGACAGGCTTTAGTCGGATGAAAAAAGTGAAACAAATAAACGAATATGATTTTTGGAAATCAATTTCAAGTATGCATACGCAGCAATAACAACCACTGCACGACGTGGACGGAAATCTGCTCAAAGTGATAACAGTTGTCTTGATAATTCACCAGAAGATTTTTTGAGCAGCAATCGAGAAGCGATGAAACGGCAAATACACGGCACAGGACGTACAATTAAAGATCTAAAATATTTACGATGCTTCTGATCTTAAAACAACAATCATATAACGTGGAGTGAAGAAGAATTTCACTACCACCGAATGAAATCAATAGATGATATGATAGGTATGGGATTGTTACAAAACTCTATTATTTCAAAGAATGTTGCATTGAAAAATCAAAATGGCTTAAATGTAGCGTAGCCCTACGTCATCATTTCGAACAACCAAATTTGACTGCACCTTGTAGTTTTTCCTAGAAAATTTCTTATTGCATCACTGTTAGATTGAAACAGTATTTTATGCCAGGAAATTCAACAGTTGAAATCATGCTGCAGGCCTCAGGTTTTGGTTTATAGTTGATGTATTTAAAGTGCAATTTAGCGGTTAACGGATCAGTGGATTAGCGAGTGAATTATACAGTTATATGTGGGTGAGCCATAAACTAGAAATTTAAATCAATACAATTTGACCAATGTGTAGCCTATCAGCCGGCTAGCTCAAACGAGAGTATTTGGCATATAAAATCACTGTAATTAATAGAAACCTAATGAAAAAGGAGATTTTTATCCCAGGCTCAATTATGAGCAACCGTTTTAATCGATTTGAACGCAGCATTGGCAAAAAGCAGAAGAGTTATCGGTTGGAATATTATTACCATCGTTTAAACGATATCTCATTAGAGATTGCCTTATAGAGTGGCCCGTTCTGATTTATTTATAATTTTTTTTAGTCAATTGACTGAAAGATTATTTAACTTTCAGAAATAAGTAGATAGAATATGTTTAGGAAGAATCAAGATTCTCCTCCCTGAGTACTGAAGGGATAGGGAAATTGAAAGACTTCTAGAAATGCCATGGGAATAATTTGCAATCATAAGTCCACAAAAAACTGCTAGAAAATGGTTTGACATCAACCTGCTTAACAAGTTTATAAAACATCATCCTGACCTATATTCTAACATTCTAAGCACCAGCCATGAGATAGATGACGGCATGTTAGTACATGAACAGGATGGCTTCGAATGTGTTGCTAGCAATGACATCAGTTTTACGCCTCAACACTCTCCTGACGTTGCCATGGTTCTTACCACTTGAATGCATACGAGACATCGAAAGGGGTAGAATTAGAACAAACAAACAACAGTAGCCAAGGAGGCAGAGTTGATAGAGTTCTGTGATAAATCGTACACCAACTACTACTGTCAAATGAAATATTATACGACTGAGGAAGTTTCACCGATTCGACTATTTCGTTACTGGAGATATGGGAAACCCTTTGAAGCGTCTCTGCATTGCCAATGGCAATGACATGTTGAAGTTCAATGAAGGGCCTACATTCTCAAAGCTCGAATCCATTGTTCCACAGCTGCTCATATTTTCCGGTGAATAGATGGAAATTCAAACATAGGTCGTCAATTCCAATTTCATCGTTCACGGATTGAATCAATGGCAATGTCATCGGAAAGTCAAATCAAACATTCGTTGATTACTTCGCCTCATTCATCTTTGCGTCAAGCTCACGCTGAGAAAACCTTGTATTCGATTCGAGGTGATTAATGTT
>JAHHFK020004681.1:0-76968 GCA_024533555.2 Aedes koreicus
ACCTGAAAAGAGAAATAGAAATAAACAAATGTTAATTGCTCAATATTGAACTAATTTTGTTTAGAGAGCTCATTGATATCACACAAGGCATATAAATAAATTACATTTATGAACCGCTCGCAGATCATCAACATTAAAGTATAATGTTTCCCGCCCACAAATCAACCACCTATTCAACCACACTTGCCAAAGACTTTCGCACATGGGAGGATTTCTTTTGTTGTCACATATTGACAGATGAAATAATGATATGTTGTGACACGTTATAGGCTTTAAGATTCCGCTATTCATTCTTTTATCTTTCCTGACTGACACCAACTCCTCGAGTTTCTCCTCCTTCAGCCATCATGTTCGCCCCAACCGCATACGCACGTACGTTTCCGGCGCGCCGAAATCTTTTATCTTCGTCAGGACCACCTTATCCAGAGCTGAAATTCACCCCTCACTCACCAGAACGTCGACGAGATAATGCCTTGTCAAAAATTAATGAGTGATAAACTGTTACAAGGGATTTGTTTGCACTTTTTGATGTGTGCGTATACAGGCTTTCTTACTTGGTCGAAGCGGCAGGACCGTTTGGACCACTCTTTTACACTTCGATTGCTTGCACTGACTTTCACTGGGTGTACGTTTTTGACACTTCGTCAGACATAAATAAATTATCATCTTGCTTAACATTTGCAAGCGTCGGTATTGACGTAAGAAAAAAATATATTCCACTTCACGCTTAGTGAATTGAGAATATGGTGCATTAATTATGCAAATAATCTTCGGTAATCGGACGAGAAAGAAGCATGGCAGAAGAAGTTATGATAGAGCATAAAGAGCAATTAAGTTGCACATTTTCAACCATATATCATTTTAGCCGTGCAGTTGTAATAACCTTAGGGATAATTTCTACAAGGATGTCGAGAAAAGAAGCCGTTATGTGGGCTTTTGTGAAGCTCCTGCTGAGTATTTTCTAGCCAATTGATGAAACGACCAAACTCAACGTCATTTCGGACTGAAAGGATTAGGATTTAAAGAAAACCAAGAACATAAACACAATCATTTTATTTAATATTTCTAATATTTTTGAAATTTGAAATGGGTTTCTCCAACTAAAATACATTTGCTTCTTCCTCTACAAATGTTATTTCAAGTACCTGGCCATCATGAAATCAGGATGGATGTTTATCTGATAATTAAAGAAACGACTGAGTTCTAAAGAGACAAGGATAATGCTTGTACTTTGGATAGTAAACTTTTAACCGATAGAAAAGTCGAATGGGCGATTGACTCTATCGAACCCTTCAAATCACACGGCTAGGAAGAAATGTTTACTGTATTACCCCTACAGAAGCCAAAAGTAAGCTTGACGCTGGACTACGCCTTTCTTTACTATACGTTGAAAGTACAATGCACAAGGATTGTAACGCTAACAAGTCACGTTTTCTAACGCTTTTTTTTTTCACGCACAATTTTGTTATACAAGGTGCGGCAGGAATAACAGCGAAAATTTTTAAGGTTTAGTATTGGGTTGACTTGTGTAACTAATGACTTATTTCTGTTGACAGTATATTTGTTTATGTTAACTTTCAAGTGCTGCATCAGAACAATGAAAATATTTTTTTTTTGTAAATTTGTGAAAATGTACGTATGTGTAGTGATTACGAGTTTGCTGCTCGTCCAGAAGACGCCGAAGATGATTGCCAATGTGGTAGGATGTCCTTTGGCCACAGTTTATCGAAAAATAAAGGTCCGCGGTTTTCACGTACGCCGAACGTGATTAAAGCAGTCCGTGCAAAGATTACTCGCACCCTGGTACTTTTTGACACTATTGTATCACATCAGGTTAGTGTTCTCAATATTTGCAATTGTATGCTAGCTGGCGCACTTTCTTGCGAACGCTCTTCATAACATTCAGTACAGACTTCTTAGGGACAAGCTTTGACACTTTGTTCCAATCTTTTCCAAACTGTTGAATGGTATCTGCTGCCGAAACATGTTTCCTAAGGTGTGCCGTCGTCAATGCCCAAAATTCTTCAATTGGTCGAATTGGCGGGTAATTAGGAATGAAACATTCTCGGTGGTATACCACTCTAACGTTGATTTCGGAATGGTAGGACGAAAGATCTGGCCAGAAGGCAACCGGATCCTTGTGGCTTCGACATGGGTAGAAGTCATTTTTGTAAGCACTCTTGGATGTATGTGTCACTGTTCATCGAAGCAGTTGTGATGAAGGGTTGCGGAATCTTACCACAGCCACAAATAGCTTGCCAGACCATAGCTTTCGTACCTAACTTTTCGACTTGAATGGATGTCTCAGACTGGCTCAATACTTCCCCTTCACGCACCGTATAATATTGCGCCCCGGCAAGAATTTGTAGTCAAATGTCACGTACGTTTCGTCATCCATGATTATACAGTTCAAATTCCCAGAAAGCATCGTATCGTGCTACTTTTGCACCGTAGCACATTGGGACAATTCTAAAAAAAACGGTCAAAAACATGTTCACCCTTTTGTCATACTTTTATCGACTTGGTGTCTTCAGAAGAGTTGCTCAAAATTTTATTCCGCATCTTTTGAAAAAACACGCCTAACCTTTCATAAGGGCTTAAGGTGACCGTTTCAGCGGGACGAAATCATAAGTCTTTAAATTATGTGTTAGGGAAAATCTGGGAAAACCAAAATTTCACGTACGACAGTTTCTAGCTATTATCAATACCTTTCATTTGGTGTGAAATTTGTTTTGAAATATTTTGTAAATTTCGAGTCTTATCAAATTTGGTGATCGGACTTCAGGTTTTTCCAGTTCTTAGAATTAGTCCCAAAAAACGTTTTTTTTTTTTGCAATCAACATTTAGTTTGTGAAAGTAGAATGAACTTCAATTTGTGGTCTGAAGATGTCCTTTCAGAGGTCACATGGTGGCCACCCGGAAGATCCGGAACATCCGTGAAAGTGGCCAGTTCTTAGAATTAGTCACAAAAAACGTTTTTTTTTTTGCAATCAACAATTAGTTTGTGAAAGTAGAATTAATTTCAATTTGCGATCTGAAAATGTCCCTTTATGTGGTGGCCACCCGGAAGATTCGGAACATCCTTGAAAGTGGCCTTATACCATTGCAACTAGAATGATTACGGCTGGGACGAATGCGACCTTATTGTGGTCGAGTGTGTGTTTGTTTGTTGGGATGTGAATTTTGAGGATTCAACAACCAGATTGGCGATAAAACTCAAAACCACACTGGTTATATATAATGAGTGTTGAGGAATAAAAAGTAACCAAATGCCATAAACCACCACCAATTTTACTAAATTTAAATTCGTTTTTGACTCACTTTCGTTAAAACTGAAGTCACTAATATATGAGTAAATTTAACTGGGATTGACAAGTCAACATATCTAAATCATCCATCTGGTTTATGTTGATGTCTTAGATATGTGAACTTGTCAATCCCAGTTACATTTACTGATTTAAGAGTGACTCCAATTTTGGCAAAAATTAGTCAAACTCAAAATTGAGTAAAATTGGTGGGCGTGAATTGGACTACAAAGTAGTTTAACTATTAGTTTTAGAAGAAGTTGTATGTCACCATCGGCGAATGAATTTTGGTTTTGTAAATTGAGGTTAAAACCTATTGAGTGATGTTGTTCTCTTCTTGTTTCTTACTATGTTCCTGAGTTCTTCCATTCCTTTGCTGTATGGAGAGAACATCGCTCTAAGAAACAAACTTTAAAACATCTAAGGGAAGGTCCATTAATTATGTCACGCAGTAAGGGGGAAGGGGGCGTTTGGGGATACCTGACAATCCATAGAAAAAAATTTGAAGGTCCATACAAAAACCGTGACGGGGGGGGGGGGGGGGGTATAAAACATCACTTTTTGCGTGACATAATTGATGGACGTTCCCTAAGCAGTGTTGTTGGAAGAAAGTCTTTTTTTCATATAATTTGCAATCATTTATTTTAAAAAAACACACTTTTCTGAGTAACTCTAATAGATGTATATTATCATTATATTCTACTCTATTTTTTTTTAATTTTTAGTCTTTATTAGGGTCACTTTTAACCTCCTGGGTTAGTTCGTCACCTATATTCTAATCTACTGATACACTCGTAAGTGTTTTTTTTTTTAATGAAATACAAAGGGTGAGTCGATAATTATTGCGACACTTTCAAACTTGTGTAACTTTTTTCGTACTTGACCGAAGTAAACCAGTTTCTCTTTGCCCAGTTTCTCTTTAAAGTGTATTGTTAACAGCCACTCATTTGGGCAGTTGCCACTAAGATTTCTGTCGAAATGGAAGAAAATCACCATATCGTTCGCGAATGGATTTTGTCTATCCACAAACAAAATTCTGGGTTGCCGGATCTCGCCTTAGGAAAGCTGATGAATATATATCATTCGAGTACCTGATTTGACAAATCATATGCACGTATTGGAAATGGAGTGAGCCATTCGTGAACAAGAGTTATGTCGTTTTATGCCGTTTTTGAGACAGCACGATCAAAAAGCATTGTTGTGGTCAGATCACGTCACTACTCCAAAACCATAAGTGGTATATTTTTAATAATGTAGATTTTGTATCGAAAGACATAAACCCACCAAACTGTCCAGAACTCCGTTCATTTGAAAACTAATGGGCCATGATGAAGCGCAAACTTCGGATGACCACATGGGAGGCGAAGGATGACAGGCCTTTTAATCAGAGTACTGATGATTCAAAAAGTTTTCGACTTCCGTAATCAATAGTTATTACTACTACTAATATTACTCTCTTCAGGCTCGTAAAGTTAATGCTTTTTAATAATATTGGAAAGAATGCATTTTAAAAACTGGGAAAATTTAAACTAACACGTCATTTGTTTGCTCTGTGAAAATAAAAAATACAAAACTGAAACATTTTTCAAACTATCAATAGTAATTGCGAGCAAATTCATTTAAATTCCACTTGAAAAGCTTACTTTTTGTCAGCCAGACTTTTATTTCAAAAGATAAGCTTTTTTAAATGGCATTTAAATCAATTTGCTCGCGTTTACTACTGATGAATTTAAAAAAGTTTTTTGATTTTTTTTTTTTTTTGAAAAGTGAACAAGTGAAGATTTAGTTTGAATTTTCCTAGTTTTCCAGTTACAATCGTTTTATTTATTCACTCGTTAAAGTGTTGTTTTTTTAATGTGGAGTGAAGAAAAAACTCCTTCCAAACACGATTCTACGTCAGGTTCCCGTTGGTGCCCTTAGGCATAGACTCTGATACTTTGTTTTTTAATTTTTTCCAAAGAAATTTGGACACATAATGGGGGTTATTCCGAAAATTATTGTTACTTCTGTCACTTAGTGAAGTGAGAACAGTCACTAACAGTCACGTGACTCTCCATTTGATTAACCCAGAAGAGTCACTTCACTACGTCACTTCACCAAGTGACAAAAGTCACTTCTACTCTCGGAATAACCCCCAATATAATCATATCTAAGCGAAACGTATTTGGGAAAGCATCAGTTTGCATAGCGGAACGTTAATTATCGGTAACAGCATTTAACATGTGGCAGCTACAAATCTTGAATGGATTAAACTACCGTAGTAAAGCAAAAATAAAAAATAAATTCGTTATAAGCTATGTTCCTTAACATAAAAGGAGCATTCTCATAAATGTAAAAAAAGGGAATGATGGTTTTAATAAGCGCATTATTAGGCTGATCGAACTATCCGTATTGACCGGGATAGTACCGCAATTTCAACCTGCACCGTCTTTTTACAATACACTGGAAATTCTTACCGCATTTTGGGATACTCAATAAAATTTAATACTTTCTCTATCAACGCATTTAAAAGCTGTTGCAAAGCATCCCGAATGTATTGAAGCAACAAGTGTCAAAAGAGAAGCAACAGTTCCAACGCCCTATCCATCCCACCAAGAAGATAGAACATCTTGTCTATTTCACGCCCAGATGGAAGCCCTTTTTGCCAAAGACAAACGCCAGTAGCATGTAAAGTAGATTAATTCTATTAGAGGAAATCAGCAGCAGCCAACAGAAACACACACTTTGTATCGGAATACAGTCCTTGGTATTCAGTCACGCCCAGAGCTCTATGGGAAAGGAAACCCCAAGCAGCAGACATGACTGGGACGACGACGACGATACAAAAAGTGTCGATCTTAATTTTGCATCGTTTTTCATTCGCAGCAAGGCCACGTCCAACCCTGGCAGTGGGTTCGTGGTAGGAAAGGGAAAAGTGGCTACATAAAAAAGCGATTGGTAGAGAAAGGATTTGTTTGTGATGTAATCCTTTTAAGAGACTGGAATTGCGTGAATCTGACTGTTCAACGGAATGATATAAAGGCTTCGTGGCCGGTGATAGTGTTTTGAAATCAAGAGAAAAGGGATTGGATTTTTTACTATAGTATTTTCAATAACATTATATACTTGAGCATATTCCTTTATTGTTTGGTGGTTGTTGAAATACCGTATTGAATAACTTACATACTATTGTCGTTAAACCGCTATCAGGAATGTTCTTCAAACAATTTTTGTCATGTTCGATATTTTTACAGATGCAAAACAAACCTCTGGAACCTTCATTTGCTGCTGTTGAAAAAATGTTCCCTACCTTCTTTCGGTTTCTAACAATTTTATCGAAGATTAGAAGAGTCCGACAGACGAATTGATAGCTTATGTTAGAATGTCAAAACGTCTTAAGACAAGACAGCCCCAGATTTCGCAGCGTCCTAAGTATGAATCTACTTTTGATTTTCATTAATAATGCTCAAATTTTAGGTTCTGAATTTTGATTTGTGAGGTACGGGTCATCCTAGGGCTAAGTAAGGTGTTATCTTAGACTCTAAACTCAATTTAAATGAGCACTACAACACAATTATCCATAGGGAAAATAACATACTTCGATTCATAAAATGATTGAGCTTCAATTTTGACAACCCTTACAAAGTAAAAACACTGTATGTTGCTTATGTTAGATCTATTCTGGAATATTGTAGCATTGTATGGTCTCCATTTCATAACACATACATTGAGCGAATTGTGTCAGTACTTAAGCAATTTTTTATTATAATTCAAATTCATCAATATATCCTAAACTGTGGAAATCAAAAGGTGGTCTTATTGTTGCGTTGTAAGTGGTGTTTGTGACTTCTAAATTGATGAAAGAAAAATTATGAATTAATACAGATGAAAATTCCGTATAACCAAGATAGTCAAATTTCAGCTAAATTAGTTCACGGGAAAATGAAAGACAACCTTCAAAAAATGACCAATTTGAATGATAATTGGGCTTTGGTCGTATTGTTTTGTCCGTCTTACTTAAAAACACAGCAATCGAATTTTCTCTATTTATTCATGAAAACAAAAGACCCAACGACTTTGAATTTGAGGAAGTCTTTGAAACCAAAATGCACACTATGACAACATTAAACGCAGATTAAGCAGTGTAAACTGGCAGTCGGTACTCGACATCGAACAAATGTCGAACTTGCTGTCGAAGTCTTCTACAGAATTCTTTTCGAAGCTATCCATGAAGAGGTTTCAACAAAGAAAAAAAAAATGACATCATGAAAATTCAAATAACTAGTCTAGTACAACAGACAAATAAAAAAATCAAAAAACGCACAAAAATTACAAGAAAAACAACAAAAGTGATAATTAAGTGGTTTATTTAGACATTTTAAATCAACTAAATTATCCATGGACATCGTATTTAAAGAGTATAACACTATGATTGAAACTGAAATAAGGTCGTGCTCTAAGAGCTTTTTCAATTGCGTGGAAACAAAATTAAAATCTGACTATCTTCCGTCATCCAAGCATCTAGGTGAACACGTTGGTAGCAATTTAGAAGAAATTTGCAATCTTTTTGCAACATTTTTTTAAAGAAATCTACACCATTTGTTCCGAAGTTTATCCCTGAATTTCTTATGGATATCGGTCAATAAAGTGATAACACGACATCGTACATGCCCTTGAAAATCTATATTTTCTGAACCCTGTATATTTTTCTACGGTCTGGATCTATTTTTTTCTCAGGTATTTTTGAAGAACCTGGCAATGGAACTTACTGCTCCGTTATTTTGGCTCTTTAAAATATCGCTTGAAACTAGGATCTTCCCACATTTTAACTGCCACAAACTTATTAGAATTCATGAGGGCTGCAAAATGGTGAGTCGACACCTGGTTAGTAGCGTGCGTCCCCGCAACATAGCTCTGGTCCTCACAAGTTCCTACCTCATGCTTCCACGGGTCAAGAGATGACAAAGACCGCCAGCTAAGGGTTGCGTACTTAGCTGGTAGTACAGCCTGGGCACTGTTGTCCTGCTGACTTCAGCTAGATTGAGGAGGTGCGTGCCGAGCGTCTGTCCACCAAGGCTCAAACAGCGTCTGTCCTGGCATCCAGCGGCTGAGTAAGAAACGCTGAATCACGTCAACCATACCTTAGGTGGCAGCCCCACCAACGCGATATAGGCAGCGCGAGGGTAAGGTAGTATGCTGAAATCTTACCCTGCCACGAAAAATGGAAGTATTCTTTAAACGGTCCTAGGGTTCTAATTTCAGATCATCCATAGAATTCTCAAGTGTTGTAGAATAATTTTAGATTATTTTTTCCCTCGTGGCTAAGGTAATGCAAGTCCGTTTACAATTGGAGCAGGACCAGAATCTGCAGACATAACAAATATAATTGTTACTATCATTTTATACTATAAGAAAACCTTCACAATATTCTTTAATGCTATTTTCAGCTTCGCATTTCTGCAACTCACGTTATGTATATGAAAAGATAGGATGGTTTTTAATGTTTTTTTTTCCTTCTTCATCAAAAGAAATTAAAAAAATTCAAAATTCAAAAACTAAATTTTTTTAATCCTGCATTTTTTATTTGACAGGCATGAAGAATCATTTATGGGCACAGTAGGAAATGAATGTTATGCGGAGAATTCAAATTTCCTTTAATTTTTTTAATTTTTTTTATTTTTTTATTTCTTTTTTATTTTTGATTTATTAAGTTTCCATTTTAGGCAATATTCATTCTTCTTCTTCTTTAGCATTTCAAGCTTATTGCTGTCATTCAAGCTGAAACTGGACGATGGTTTGATTGACTGCCTGAGTCTAGAAGGGAATGAACAGCATCATTTTATCCTACCGATTCGATTATGATGCTGCGAATTCTACTCCAACAGTTTCAGTGAGGGTGACGCACCATTCTTAACAAGCCATCCTATAGAAAGCTTAATAAGTATTGCGAATTGGGTTATTCGTTTTATTGGATCGTATCGTTGGAAGGAGATTCTTAATTTCCCGTGGATTTCGCGTGAGTGTTCATACAGCGATATTGTGAATTCAGATCGGTGGCTCAATTTGATCTTGCTATTAAATGGAGCTGCATCCAAGCCAAGCGCTAGCAGGGATGGTGCCTACCTTACATACACATACATACTTACATACACTTATTAGAATTCATCAACTATTCATTAATTGCAATGTATAGTGTCAAACACGTTGAAGCTCTTTACACAGACTTTAGCAAAGCATTTGATCATTGATTGACATTGGTTTACTCGACTCTTTACTCTTCAAAATGCAAAAAATGTAATAGAGTAAATGGCTTGAATCCTACCTTACAAACCACCAACAAATAATAAAGATCAACGAAAAGAAATCGCATCCCGTTCAAGTCACTTCAGAAGTTCCGCAAGGCTCTCATCTTGGCCCTCTTTTATTTATACTACACGCAAACAACATGTCTTCCATCCTGAAAACTATCAAAGTGCTTATTTATGCTGACGACATGAAACTATTTCTCAAAATAAGAAATCAGGAAGATATCAACATATTCCAAAATGAAATACACATATTGCACACATGGTGTTGAAAGATCCTACTACATCCATACATCTAACAATGTTAGTACACCAAATACAACAATTTCATTAGGAAATCAAAAAGTTGGAATATATGAAAGAGTTAGGTGTTATCTTAGACTCTAAACTCAATTTCAATGAGCATCACAACACAATTATCCATAGGGAAAATAACATACTTCGATTGAGCTTCAATTTTGACAACCCTTACAAAGTAAAAACACTGTATGTTGCGCTTATGTTAGATCTATTCTGGAATATTGTAGCATTGTATGGTCTCCATTTCATAACACATACATTGAGCGAATTGTATCGGTACCAAAGCAATTTCTATTATGTGCTCTTCGGAAATTAGAATGAACAATGCTTCCTCTTTCATCTAATGAGGCGCGAGGCATGCTCATCAATTTTCAAAAATTGAAACAGCGTCGTGAATTAGCATTTTTTTCATCTGTAACAACATCATTTCGCAGCGAGTTGGTTCAACTCAAATTTAATCTAAATTAAACTTCTACATACCTTCAAACATAAAAACATAAAAATGGCCTCCAGCATGGCCAATTTACATCACCACCTCGATTTTTTTTAAGGGATCAATCCAAACAGCTACAAAAAATGCACATGCCAAATCATGAGTACTTGTGTTGCAATGCAGCTAGAATCCTATTGAAGCTGGGCATGTTAAATAATTGTAGTTTCTATGATTTGTGTCTTCGACCAATCAAAGTGGCAACGCAAATCGAGGATTAAAGCTTAATTCAAATAATTTCTGCACGCAAAATAACGGATCTATCTTGGAACCATGTTGATTAAATCAAAATGTTGAGTTCTCAACATGAAGGTCATTTATTGCACTTTAAAGGAAAAATAGCGAAACAATCATTTCGATTTGGTTTTGATGAAATCTCAAACTTTTCTTCGAATACCCCTATTTTGGACACTCTGTCGGCTAACCTGAGCGGCTATTTTGTTCCAACATCTCTTTAGCTCTGTTGCATCCCAAGTCACTTTTCCACCCTTCTCTAACTTCTGTTTGTCAACTTCCCAATATTTCTGAACTGGGCGGAATTGAGGGAAGTTAGGTGTATTGATGTCCTTTTCGAAGAAATCCACCCCGTTTTCTCGATACCGCGGTAGTACTTCTCCGCTGTAGTAGCAGGCCAAAACTTTTTAAGTTTCTTGTGAGGAAGAATACGTTTTTTCATGCACTCCTGCTTGTACCTTTTTGGACCCCATAGTCGAAAACCTGAGTTTTTTGCCCGCAGCCGCCAGATCATAGGCTTACTGGCGAATTTGCCAGCAAAAGCGAATTTGAATTTTCTTGGGACATGCCCTCGACCAGTGGCTTACATTTAAAAAAAATGTCCGGAAGCTGCTCATAATCCATATTCACGTACGATTCGTCATCTATGTGGATGCATCTCTCGTCCTTCGTAAGAACCGCATTGTACAACTTCCGAGCACATAATTTGGCCACTATATTCTGCTTCAGTGACCTGTTTGGTTATTTACTTGCCTGAAAAGATCGAAATCCTTCCCGCAGACGAATCCTTCTGATGGTGCTTTGGCTGGCATTGAATTTCTCGGCGATATCGTAATCGCTGAGTTTTCCCCCTAATCGTTCTCAACACCTTCAAATGCAACTTTCGATCCTTAGATTAACTACGCACTTGATCTGACCCTGCCGATCGATAATATACCTCTCACGAACATGTTTGATGTGTTATTATTTGGTTTTGGTTGTTTTTTTTTTCGTGAAACGGAAATTAAAAACAGCTTGATTTGCCTTACGCGTTTCGGCTTACTATTATTACTAGTAATAATTTTATTTCGTTTGGCAGATGGTATTCATTGTGAACAAGTTTTGCTTTTATTGATTGCGTTAGAACTCAAAAATGTTAATTGCAAATAAATGTACAAATTAGAGTAACGCGAACCACTCCAGTGGCTTAAGGGTACTATGACAGATCAGTACAGAACATTTCAGGCAGGTATTTCATGGACATTTTTTGTACGTATTGATTGAAATTTGAGAGTATGATCAATATGGGCAACAACGGATTTACTTCTCTTCCGAAGAAAGACGTGATCAAAGTTTTTGACGTAGACTACGTCTTACGGGAAGGGTAGGGTGTCAATTGAAAATATAAAAATCAGCGACCGTCACGAAATATCGTTACAAATTAAACGCTAATTACTTAATAAATGCTCGATAGGTTTTCAAGATGTTTAAAGACTGTATTCGATGCAATTTGGACACACGCAATTCTTCGTAACTTTTTAGCGTGTGGGTAAAAATTATTGAAATTTTAACTGAATGTATTTCATTGTGGTGTGTCAATTGTGTAATGAGTTTCGTGAAAATCGGTCGAGTGATTTCAGTGAAGGCTCCGAATGAAGAAATAGTGCGCCAACAAATTTTGGGCACTCACTTCGAAAACCCAAACGCTTCTCATCGATGGATCGGAAAACAGTGATCAAAACGTTCAAGGAACGTAAGACAGCCAAGCGGAAAAATGGTAGTGGCAAAAAACGTGGCACATCAAATCCGGAGAAGGCCAGGATGGTATTGAACCAATACCGTTATCCCAACATTTCGATCAGGGATGTTGCGAAAAAGGCGAAAGTTTCAGTTTGTTTTGTGCAGAAAACAATGAAACGTTCTGGATTACATGTGTACAAGGTCCAAAAGGCACCAAACCGGAGCGATAAACAGAACTCGGTGGCCAAAACTCGTGCAAGAAAACTGTACAGGGAGTGGCTCACAAAACCGTTCTGCATTGTGATGGACGATGAGACCTACATTAAAGCCGACACCAAACAAATGCCAGGACAGGAACACTACGTGGCCATCTCTAAGTTGGCCGTTCCGGAGAGTGTACGAAAGAAGAAACTGTCGAAATTCGCCAAAAAATTCCTTGTCTGGCAAGCGATCTGCGGATGTGGCAAAATGAGTCAGCCCTTCATCACCTCTGGGACCGTCAACGGACAAATCTACAAGGATGAATGCCTCCAAAAACGACTTCTGCGCTTCTTGAGATCTCACGATGGCCCGACACTGTTTTGGCCGGATTTGGCATCTTGCCACTATGCCCGGCCCGTCTTAGACTGGTACAAAGATAATAATGTAGTTTTTGTACCAAAAGACGTCAACCCTCCAAACACTCCGGAACTTCTCCCAATTGAAAATTTTTGGGCAATCATGAAGGCAAAGCTCGTTAAAACTCCAAAACTGATAGAAAATGAACTTGAACTAAAGAAAGTGTGGTTAAAAGTAAGTAAGCATGTCGGTCCTATCATTGCCCAAAATTTTGTTGAAAGGGGTCAAGGCAAAGGTGCGGGAATTTGGGTTGGGAGAAGAGGTTCAATAAACCAATAATGTCAAAACTTAACCATTTAGTAGTACTTTATTTCCAGAAAGTTTGAAAAGAATCGGGCTCAAGGAAAATTTTTGGTGACCTATTTTGTGTGTCCAAATTTCATCGAATACAGTCTTTACATCAATCGGTTGGAAATTTTCCCGCGTATCAATTCAACTATCAAACATGATCCGTTAACAATTTCAAGCTATTGAAAATAACCAAAATATGAGGGGATGTCTTATAATGCCGATTTTTCAGAGTAAATTTACTAAATGCACTCAATTTTACTATCACAGATTTCAAATGTAAGCAAGGGAGGTCTCATATGCAGCAGTGAACGATATAAAGAGGTCAAATCAACATTTAAAAATAACTGAAACAGTGTGAACTCTTAAGGCTTTATCATTTATCGATAGATTTTCGAGATTACGCGATAAGCATAATGGTATCCAGCTGGTCGATCATATCAACACAATCACTACAGGCAGCACAATTGTTGCCCTTTCATCATACTAACATTCAAACCAAACCAAACCAAGACCACGTATCATACGTCGTGTCTAAGGCGTCATCGCAGTTAGGCTTCCTGTTCCGTTTTGCCAAAAAATTTAAGGATGTTTACTGCTTGAAATCGCTTTACTGCGCAATCGTTCGCCCAATTCTGGAATATTGTTCTGTTGTCTGGTCTCCCTATTACCAGAATGAAATCCAGCGTGTCGAGGCCATCCAGCGGAAATTCATTCGATTTGCCCTACGTCATCTCAGGTGGAGAGACCCGTTAAACTGCCCAGCTATAGCAGTCGGTGCCAGCTCATCAACCTTCATCCACTTGATGGAAGGCGTAATGTGACAAAAGCCTGTTTTATTGGCGATCTCCTACAAGGGAACATTGATTGTTCTAGACTGCTTAGCATGTTGGACATCAACATACGCCGCCGTAATCTACGCGCACATTCATTCCTGAGCCTTTCCGCGGCAAGAACCAACTATGGTCTCCATGAGCCAATGCGCAGCATGAGTCGTCTTTTTAATAGTTGTTACTTTGTATTTGATTTTAATGTACATAGGGAAACAAACAAGTGTAGTTTTATACGTATTTTTTGTTAGTTTGAGCAATTTTGTAGTTTTGTGATTTTAGTTTTAAGATGCCGGTCATTGGGGCAAATATTTTACCTGTTGACTGTAATAAACAACAAACAAACAAAACGTCCCTTTCCACGGCTGCCAAATAATTTCTAAGAGGCGAATCATAGCATGTTCTAACATACTTTCTCACTTATTTATGCTAACCCAACGTCCCATTAGAACAGTACACTACGAAACTAATCAAACGGGTTAACGTAGTCTACGTCAACCGGTCGTGTGTTAAACACAACCCCACTGATTTTTCATCTCAATAAATTCCAACGGCGCCTACTGGAATTGATCCAGACTCACTGCGGCTAGAGGCAACCAAGCTGACCACTACACCGCCAGCGCTGTCGTCTGCAGAGTCAAACATTCACATAATTCTTGTTTCCATGCGTGGTGCTCTTGTCGACAGCTTCTTTTAAAGCGATTGTGTTTGCTTTTCAAACATCAGTTAGTGCCTTCCAATTTTCTTGAGTGGGTTACCAAAAGAGTGTAAATAATGAAACCTGATACGAGCATGAATTTTTGTATAAAGGCATGAGTATACTCTTCCTCTTTGTATTCATAAAATTAATAAATGAATATCGCAACGATATCGAATAACCTTCACGAAGGCTCAAGTCACTCCTCCAGTCATTGCCCTTTTTATATTGGGTACAAAAAGAAACTGTTTGACTTAATAGAGACAGATTACAAATTTCTATAAAGAGGATACAAACGTTAAAAAAATCATTGCCCTACAGTCACGCCGGTGTCCATGAAGACGACATACTGATGCGAGCCCCTGCAGAGTAAAGTACAATTTGTGTGTGATTTGATAACAGCACGAGTTCGCCTTTCCAGCATGTCATCCCCTAACTGTGTTACATGCAAACAGTGGTGTTTGAAACAGCATGTGTGTGTGTGACTATGTCACCGACTTCAAGCACATGTGTACACTTTTACCATACTCTGAGGGTATATCAGCAATGTCTTCAATCATATCAAAAAGGTGCATCAGGGAAGAGTTTGCATTATTGGGACCAATTTTTGCGACTTCCTTCTGACGTTTGTGGGTAAGCACTATATCCATCATACATGTGCGTACACTCTTGTGTGGGATTCCTTGCGTACATCCGCGAATATTTTGATTCACGGTAACCTAACACGGTGAGCTGATCTAATATTTATCCCGGTTTGCAGTCTTCATATAGATACCTTTCACGTGAATTAAATGTGCCTCAAGTGATGCACACACCGCCATGAATTGATTGAAGGTGGTTGTGTTGTGATACCTTTTTCTGTATTATTGGATTCTCGTCGGGCAAAAGTCGCAGCAGGTTGTGATTCTCCTTCTCCATGACGATTCGCGTGATGTTTCATCTAGGGTTCCCTGATGTCATATCACACGGTAGGTACACTCTGGAACTCTATCCATCCATCCATCCAACCAACCAGTCGACAGCCCTGAAGAATGAGAGCATGCAGTACTACATTGTAGCAATAGGCCGAGCAAATTGGAAAGATTTATCTGGCTTGCCTCGTTATAACAAGATATATCAACGATCCGAATAAAGAAAGCCGAATCAATCTTGTTTTTCTCCACGGATATGCTATATAAAATCACCTTTCCGTCGCGTCGCCCTTTTGTGCTACCATTTCATGCTCATATCAAGCAGCGAACTTACCTTTTGCGAAATGGTAGGAACCGTGCTTCAACGTAGGGAAAATGCTTTCTGTGTCTCTTTATTTGGTTTGCGGTGATTGAATGTGTATACCAATATGATGCCAAATATGAACCATCTATATGCTATGATATTTGTTTTACTCTAACCAATCTGTTGCCTACGTTCCGGTAGATAGTTTATAAGGTAGCTAGAGACAACATTATTTCTGACATTTATATCACTTGGTGAAGTGCTGACACTAAAAAAATCAGTTAAACCTAATGCGAGAAGCGACAATGCAAAACTGTTTGATATTATCTCTTGTATGTAGTAT
The DNA here is from genome assembly GCA_024533555.2 of Aedes koreicus. Classification (NCBI taxonomy): domain Eukaryota; kingdom Metazoa; phylum Arthropoda; class Insecta; order Diptera; family Culicidae; genus Aedes; species Aedes koreicus. The sequence continues at coordinate 16,324 of JAHHFK020004681.1, forward strand.
TAATATTATTCAAATTTAAGTATCAACACCAACCTCTAATAAATTTCAGAATTGAGTCATTTTTGTTGTTGTTGTTTGTTGTTGAATTAATATAACAACGTTCCCCCTTGTTTGACATAAGCCACAACGAACTCTAGCTAACAGCATATTATCATTTCTGCATGAGCATGATTGACCACCGCAATTGCAATTCCGTTATTGCCAGATCAGCTGTAATTATACAAGGAATTAACAGATGATGCTTGGGATTAATAAACATCTTCAATGTGTAAAAAACGATAACCCCAAATACCGGCAATACCCCAGCGTCCGAAAAAAAGGAAACGGTAGGAATGTGATGACGTGATACTCACTTCAATGGAAGCCGAGATATCCTCTGCATTTCCATGAGAAATCACTGGTACCAAATCAACATAACAAGACAAGTCAAAAGCTCCTTCTACCAAATGCAATATTCGAAGGAAGTAGCATTTCTGTGAAAAGGGAATAATTAAGAAAATGGAAAGCTTGTAAAATATCTGAACCTGTAACAAAATATTTTTATATTTAGAAGAATAAAAAATTCTTACCCTTATGGACACAGATAAAAGTGATGGATTCAATAGCAAGCCAAAGTGAGCGAAAACAATGAAATGACAATGGATGAAATATTTCATACAAAAACCTAACATAGGCGATATCTCACCTATATTTACATTATATCACGTTAATTCATGCCAAATTTATCGTTCCATATATACGCATTATTTATCGCCAAAAGTAACATATTTTTTCAAACTGTGAATTTATTGTCGAACTTTAGTTCAGTCAGAATCCGAAAGTTATCATTTGAAAAAGGTAAAATAATCCGAAAAAATCCGTAGCCAAAGAAAAAACATGACATCATAGCATGAGACTATGATAGATAAATACAATGTTTTAAGAGAAACTAAGGCTCTTGTGATCAAGGTCATACACTTTCACTTTCAATTGAAAATCGTCGTGGGACGACGAACTTAACATTCATCCCTTTCAATTGAAACACATTATCTTCTTTTGAAACCCACTTCTTAGTCAGCTTCAGCAAAACAATCTTTAAACAAACATTTTCGACTAAGCTTTTCATTCATCGGTGTTTATTTTAGCCTTCGGTGTCAAACTAAAGCTTGCTTCAGATAGAATTGGAACAAAAACAATTGCCTGTATTGCAGTTATTTATTACTGAATTCAAGATCTTTTTTTATACAAATGTAGCGTTTTCTTCATACTTTTAAGAAAAAATACGGATAAAATTATTCGTCACGGTTTCGAAGGAATTTTTCCTGTAACACGGCTCATTAGGCGGCGCACACCTTCTTCGTCCATCGTTTTAGCTATCTTATTCCACCAGGTCTTCATTTGATTGATGTCTTTGACAACCTTTCCCTTTTGCCTTGAGTCTCCTCTTCATGATTGCCCAGTATTTCTCAATAGGGCGGAACTGGGGGCAGTTGGGTGGGTTAAGGTTTTTCGGAACAACCTGGACCCCTTGCTCTGCATACCATTCTTGAATGACTTTGCTGTAATGACAGCTTGCCAAATCTGGCCAAAACATTACGGGATGGTCGTGGGATCGAATGAACGGCAAAATTCGTTTTTGGAGACACTCTTTTTGGTATAGTTCCGACGTCATTGTCTTATTTGTAACGAAAACTTTCGTTTTTTTGCCACAGCTGCAAATGCCCTGCCAAATCATGAATTTTCGTGCAAATTTGTCGGCAAAAACAAATTTAAATTTGGCTGGAACATCCCCCCGAGCCGTTGCCAAGTAAAATTTTTGACCTGGGATTTGCCCGAAGTCAGCCTTGACATAGGTTTCATCGTCCATCAGAAGACACCCGTCGAACTTGGTCAGCACCTGGTCGTATAGCTTCCGAGCACGGATTTTGGACACACTATTCTGTTTTATGGTCCGATTTGGCTGTTTGACAGCTCGATACGACTTGATTTCTTCCCGGAGTCGAGTTCTCCTCACGGTACTATGGGCAGCACCGAATTTTCTGGCCAAATCACGATCCGACAGATTGGAATTCCTCTTAATCGTCTTCAAAATCTTACCACGCAGTTTCCGGTCGATAGTTCCACTCCGATGATTGGCTTAAGGCTTCCGAATCGTCGTCAATGTTTCCTTATACCGTTTGATAACGCGCCATACGGTATGTCTGGGAAATTTTAGCTGTTTAGCTAGCCTAGATGCAGACCACAATGGATTTTCCAAATAACTGTGCACAATTTTTTCCCTTCTTTCGGCTTCCATGTTGATTGTTTACAAAGTACAGTCGATTTGCGGAATTTCAAAAATACATACGTGAAGCTGACAAAATTCCCGACACGTGGGCGCCAAGAACTTCCAAATCTGTCCACCAGGAGCGCCACAATATGAGCAAAAGTTTGTTCCAATTCTAAATGAAGCAAGCCTTAGTATGAAACAGGACAATTGAAATTCATGCAATACGTGCGGATTTATATTCATTTCTGAAGTATTCATTATTTTTAAGACTAGCATCAGTGCCATCAGATAAAGTAATTTTACCACCGAAAACAGTAATCTACCAATTTATGATATTGCTGATATTTATGTTGCTTTCACGCGATTCCTTTTGTGTTCACAGCTCCAGCGCAAATGCAACAAGTGCAATTTCAACAAGTCACCGCAGTATCAAACGCGCTTGCCAGCAAAATTACTGCAATGCGTGCATCGTCAAATGACAATACTTCTAGCAACACTGGCACGCACTTCTAGCAACACTGGCACGCACTTCTAGCAACACTGGCGAACACAATGGCCAACCAATTGGAGGATGAAATCAAATCAATTTCATCGATGTTGATTCACGGTCGTTCACAACGTCGTTTGAAGCAAGCCTGAATTTCAATTGAAATGAATTTAAGCTTACTCACGTTTGACAGGAAGTGAATTGGGAGTGAATCGGTGAAAATAAGATTTATTCACTGCGCGAAAGCTAATTGAAGTGGAGTGAAATACATACAATGGGATTGGAGTCAGAGAAATTTGCGTACCTTATGTGTCGATAAATGCAGCATCATCACGTTTTTCAGAAAACTTCAGCCAATCAGCTGTAACTACAGTTTGTCTGGGCAAACTCTTAAGCATGTAATTTTAAGCATTTAAGCTAGGTAAAATTTCTAGGTGTATTTAAGGATGGTGAACTTACATTTCAGCTGCATTATGAGGATATAATTTCAAAAACTAATAAGCAGCTGGGTTTTATCTTCAAAATCGCCGATGGATTTCGCGACCTGCTGTGCCTAGAATCCTGGAATCCGCAGTCGTAATTTAGTGCTCATTTAGCAGAATTTGGAGCTGTACAGAAAAAAATCGTTCGTCGAGCTTTGCGGCATCTTCCCTGGGAAGATGTAGTAAATTTGCCACCTTCCTCATGATGGAGCTCATCAGCGCCCGATTGGCTTTAACGCACCGCAACACCTTGCTGCGCAGCTGACGATTCCTGGTTTCAGTTTTTTCGTAGGTCCGCTGATTCCTTTCCACACTCAGGGTTTCCTTGTAGGTTTTGAGCATTCGACAAACTGTTGTTTCCGACATCTTCAGCACTTTAGCCAGCTTGAAACCAGACCACTCCTTATTTTCCAGGTTTTTGTGGACACTTTTTTTTCTTTCGAGTTCTATTTGACGTTATTTCTGAACGCGATCGACTACTTTGATCAAACATGCACCAATTGTTCTCTATAGAAGTGTTAACAAACCACTGTCAAAGAATTTTGATTCCCATCACTAGAGCCGAGCTAGCGGCACGCGAGGAGCGATCCAACTTACTTTTAGTCTCCCTTTTTATTCGCAGGATATGTATTTCAGAAGACGCGATTTTTTACAGCTGGGGCAGTCGTTACGGTCAGCATGATCCGCTGAGGTTTATGACTGCAAGGTTCAACGAAATAGCAGGTTAATTCGACTTTAATGAGCCCGTTATCACGTTTGCATCGCATAAGGAACCCAATTCGTAGAGTTTAAGTCTTTTTTTATATAGTTTTGTAATTTATATTCATTTAGACATCAGTTTGTCAGATGGATTTGTAACAAATACAACAAATATTTACAATACGCTTAAAACTTGTACGAGACATGTTAGTGTCAAGTGTCGACCTATCTTTTTGGGATGCGGTAAAGACGGTGAATTTTTCATGTAGTTGTATGCAAAAAACAATGAAATATCCTGGGCTGTATTTATACAACATTCAGAAGGCGCGATAAGCATAACACGGTAAAAAAACACCGGCACAAGGAAGTTGGGCCGGCAGTGGCTCACCAAACCAAAGTGCGTCGTTATGGATGACACGACGTATAGAAGGCCCGACCTCAAACAGATGCCAAGAAATGTCTGCGACCATCCGGATGAAATAAAAACCGTCCAAATTCACCAACAAGTTCCTCTTCTGGAAGGCGATCTGTAGATGTGAACAAACGAGTCAGTCCTTCATCACATCTGGCACCATTAACAGGCAAATTTACAAAGATGAAAGCCTTCAAAAGCGCCTCCTGGTTTTCCTGAAGTTTCACGGAGGCCAGACGCTGTTTTGGCCGGATTTAGACCCGACCTGTTTTAGACTGGTACAAAAAGAACATTGTAAACAAATCATCGCTGCTACCCCGTCGGAAATTCACCCAATCTAGAAATGTTGGGCCATCATGACGGCAACACTTCGCAAAACCCCTAAGATGTAGGAAAATGAACTGTATTTAAAAATAGAGTAGTTGAAACTGTCAAAAGAACTTGACCCCTCTATTGCCCAAACCCTAGAGAGAGCAGAGGTTCAATAAAATCATAATGTTGAAACATATACATTTTATTCTTTGTTTCTTGAAAGTTTTAAGAGAATCGGACTGAAGCAATATGGCCACCATTTGAGTGTGTCTCATTTTTTCGAGTACAGTCTTTAAAATTACATTATATTACATATTTTTTCCATCTCGTAACAAAAACTGCTCGATTATTTAATTATATTACCATAACATTTAAAACTTACAGTAGTAATGTCCTAAGCCAAGAAGCTAACATCAATCTGACGAGTGAAACTAACCCAATTATTTAAAGCTATATAAACTAGATGACTTAGAAAAGTCGAGGCTAAGTCAGGAAAAAAAATACATCGAGCACTTTAAATAATCATTCTAACGAGCTTTAAATTAATATCGTTAAAAGCTGCAGCAATTTAAACCAGGTATAATAAGATGAACCATTTAAGATATAAGTAGTCCAATGCAGAATCTCTTTACAACCCCAGATACAAGACTCTTTAAATAAATGTACTTCTCGTCATCGTCTTCATGATATTTATACTTCATAATTGTGGCAACACCTATTTATTGATTTCCGTCATTTTTCTGAGATGGCCTCTTGCGAACTCTGCTGGTGTGACATCCTTCCTGTAGTGGTTACAAGTCGTTGGTGCAAAGCAACCGTCTACTTGAGCACCAAGGTGATGCTACTGCTGCTGCCACTGAAACGACAAGTATAATTATCGCTCGACGACTACAAGCACAGAGAATGCAGACAACTGAGGTGGAAAAAGGGAAGAATTCCCGTTCGTTGCCCTTGCCACTGAAAATGTTTCATTCGCGCTGGATGCCACCGAAAATCGACAATCATCTAAATAAGCGGTATGTTGATGGTAAAATGGTTATTATAAAACGAAATCGGAATCACTTTGCATTAATTTTCGATAAATCGTAGACAGCTTCGTTTTATTTCTTCAGTTCAGCTCCAACTACAGATAATCATTAAAGGGAAAAACGATAATTGTTGCTATCCAATACACGTTCAAAGAAGCTTGTCCACCTCGTGAACCAAACCACGTAGTGTGCAAGTGAAAATCATCTCAAAATACTGGTCTGAATGCCGTCTAACACACGTATGTACTCGAGTAGGCACATGTGTATATGCGATGATAGCTTCCATTTGCATTTATTAAAGAAAAAATCTTCACACTTTGAAATCATCCGCAGACGATAATTGCCAGGCATTCATGACGGATGGTGATGGGCGGAAAAATTGCACTGATAGTACCTGGTTTGCGGACAGGTTCGAGTAAGGTAGTTAGATGCCTATGGCAACAGTACCTTCACTTGATGGGTAAATTAAAGAGTTGTTCGGGTGGAGGAGGATAGTGCTTATCACAAGCTTTGAAATGCGCTCACAAAGGAAGATCCATCGTTAAATGTGAACCCTTTCAGTTGTGAACCATTTGTGGGGCACATTTTCCGAGTTATTTGATGAAGTAATTAGATGGAAGATTGTAATCGAACGTACACACAAAGCTGTAGTTTTTAAACTGTATGCATGGAAGAAAAGCTCGCCATGCTCGGTATTTTAAGAACGCTTAATTCAGATTGACTAAGTCCGGAAGTATTTTAGCACTGATTTTCCTATCTTTTATTTCACAATCACAAGCTGATGTTACCAATAAATATAAGGAACAATAACTAATAAACTAATTCTAGGCAAGGCTCAAATCATCCTGCACCGGAAATAGAAATAAATTTGTCTATTCTACTGTGATCCCCAGCCCTTGTCTAGAAACTACTATCACTACCGCCCCATGGTGCCGTCTGGGGTATGAGTTATCATAAGAAAGATCGGGTAACTAACCCCGGTAGGACCTTGATCATATGCTGACAGGACAACATTGCTCTCTTGAAAGGGTGCAGTCTATCTGAGCATCTGTTCTCCATGTCGGGGGTGGCTCAAAGCAGCGTCTGTTGTCCATATTAGGAGCGGCTGATCATCGTCCTCGTGCTATTGTGGGACTCTAAACAGTGCTGTGCACGATGGTCCTCAGGAGTCAGTGGGTTGGGGACAGGAACAATCGGCAAAGACTGAGGCTGTTTCTTTAACTACAGCATCATCAACATGCACTGCTCGCACGAAGGGAGACCCGATTTCGAAAACTAAAGCGTTCTACGCGCAGTTAAAGCAAGTGTATGATGGCTGCGCGGTTGGACGTTAAACTCGACATTGATGATATGAACGCTCAGATAAGACGGGATGCAACGTACAGACCGGTAATTGGGCAGAAAAGCCTGTATGCCGCATCGAATGATAACGGCCAACCATGCGTGAACTTTGCAACCTTCCCTTGGTTTAGTAGTCCGAAGTACTTTCTTTCCCTGAAAATACATTCACGAAGCCACTTGGAAATTACCAACAAACAGAGAATCAAATCGACCATTCTTCTCCGATATCATCAACGTTCGAATTTACGGCAACGCGATGATATAGACTACCTAGTGGCAATATGTATGCATTCAAAACTTTCGACGAATTAACATTGAGCTACTACGAGAAACCAGAGCTGCCTAGGAGTACGTGCAACAGCTGGAAGCAGCCCTACCAGCGGAAGAGCAGCATGGCGCAGCTACTGAAGATGGCAAGATGGAAGATGGATTATATTCGAACCACCATTGGCAGCACTGCAATAGCGGCACTAGGTACTAGGTACACTAGGTACGGACCGAAAAAACGACTGGTTTGACGGCGAATACAAGCAGTTAGTTGAGGAAAAGAATGCAGCACGGGCGAGAATGCTGCACAATCTTACGAGAACGAATGTGGAACGGTACAGACAGGCACGGACCAGGCAAAACTCAATTCTTCGAAGAAAAAAGCGCAAATGGAAGAACGCACCACTGGAGGCACTGTACCATGCTAACGACACACACCAATTCTACATGAGCAAAGGCTACATGCCACAACCCAGAATGTGCAGAGACTTGGACGATAACATCCTTATAGATGAGTGTTGGGTATTCAAAAGGTGGAAGTAGTACTTTGACGAGCACCTAAACGAAGGTGGCACGGGGAAAGCTACGAACAGGTGCAGAAGATGGTTTCCAACCCAAGAAAGTAGAGGAGGTAATTAGTCGGTTTAAAAACAACAAAGCTGCTGATGTTGACCAGCTCTTAAACGAGTTACTGCTTTAAAGGGTGTGATTCGAAGAGCGGGGATAGATACGAGTGGTATGATCTTCAGGAAGTCCGTCCGACTTTTTGGCTTCACCGAAGATGTTGATATCGTAGCACGAAACTTTGAAAATATGGCGGAAACGTACAGCTGACTTAAAGCTGAAGCTAGTAGGATTGAGGTCTTCATTAATAAATTAAAGACAAAATACATTAGAGGAAAAGACAAAATACATTAGAGGAAAAGGCCCTGAGAAGACAATGTTAGTCTCCCATCACGAGTTCAGATAGACGGTAATAAATTGGGGCGATAGACGAATTCGTTTATCTGGGCTTATTGGCACCCACCGACAATGACACCAGCAGAGAGATACAAAGGCAATCGGATGGACGGAAATCGTGCCAAAGGACGCTAAGGTCGAACAAAGTTTGGCGAACTACAAAGTTGATTATCTACAAGACATTAATTAAACCGGTAGTCCTCTACGGCCACGAAACATGGACAATGCCCGTGGAGGACCAATGCGCCCGTGTTGTCTTTGAACGGAATGTGTTGCGTACGATCTAAGGTGGAGTGCAGATGGAATACAGGAGCTGAGAGAACCTCCAATTCTCCAATTGAGAACTGGCTGGGCATGTCGTAAAAATATTAATGTTAATCATTCAAGTCTTATAATAAGGCTCTATCAATGCTAGCTAACACAGTGATATTTGTGGCACGTAAAATAGAGCAAAAAAATGCTTTTTTTGCTATAATTTTTTTTTTCTGAAAGATAAAGCAAAATGCGAGTAGACAGTGGACGAACAGTGGCTTTCTCTATAGTAATTTCCTTCTCAACTTCAAATAGCCTGTTTCTTATCAAATGTGCTCAAAATACTGTTCAGAACTCGATTCAGGATCGCTTTATCGCACCGAGAGTAAAAATTTGAAAACTTTGCCTCCGTTTAGTGCCCATATAAGATAATTTGGAAAGTTAGGGGTATAAAGGGCACAATAGCAACATTAATCTCATCAATGTTCTGTTCTCATGAACTTCTTAATGAAACTTACTTATACTTATTTAGCACTTCAAGCTTATTGCTTTCGCAATTAGCTTATTGCTTGCTCTCAACTTAGTGTTCTAAATGCACTTCCACAGTTATTAATTGAGAGCTTTCGATGCCAGGTACCAAGTGCATTAGTATGATTGTGTGGCAAGTACAATCATACGCTATGCCCAGGGAGTCGAGAAATTTTCCTTGACGAAAAATTCCTAAACCAGACCGGGAATCGAACCCAGCTACCTCCAGCATAGTGTTGCTTTGTAGCTGCGCCTTTACCGACTGAGCTAAGGGAGGACCCAATGAAACTATAAATGTCAATTACTTAAGAGAGTACCAAACATACTATTTTATAGTACCTCAGCGGCAATTTAAGTTAAGTAATCGAGATATATTGGTAAATAAATCTCGTGCGTCTGCAGATGAAATAGTCATAGTATATGATGATAATAAATTAAAATCTCATTTCGATCTTGATAATATAAGTTGGTATTGGTGAGAGAAAGAAAACAGGACAAAATGAAGTAAGCACTTCTAATATTTTAAACCTTTCTTGAATATCTCAATTTTTATAATAGATAGTTCTTCAATGCATTTGAACGAAAGTCAGCACTGTATATGTACTTTCGGAATATATTTTATTCGGAGTCTTGCGAGCGATAAATTATTTTCCGATACTATTTATTTAGAAACTGTCCTTTATTTCAAAAAGTACTCATTACAGAAATACATCATATTCATTACTTATTCTCCTCAGGTAACCAATAAGCAGTTCCAAAGCGTCTTAACGACAGCCTATCAAGCAATTAAGTCGCCTTAAATGCAACATAAATGTCACTTTTGGCCCAATATACGCCTGCTTTACTGCAATGCTATGATAATGCTTCATTAATGGTATTTTGCAATCTAAATGCTTATTACATGCTACAAGCATTTAAATAGCAATTGAAATTCAACTTTACAACACATTGCATTCAAGATGCTGATATAATGCTATTATAATGCTTGTAGCATCTGAAATGCAGATTTAGGATTGATTTAACGTTTGCATTTAAAAAAATGGACAAAATTGCCGATTTGTCATGGGTTTACCTTCATCCGCACTGACGAAACTACCCATGCAGCATCAATCATAGTGACCCATCAGTCGGCAGACAGCTCTATCAGTCGAACTCTAACCATGATGGCAAAAACAGTGAAGCAACTCCGTTAAGAAGTGTGCGCGTTCAAAGAACGGCACTCCACCGCGTCGAAAAGGGACATTGTGCGGCAATTTGTGGATGCCAGTTACGCCCGTTTTGGCATCTACAACATCTTGGCACTATTAGGCAACAATCAGAGCATCGAAAGAAAGCCCTATTCCGGACGGCCGACGACCCTCAGCGACAAGAAGCTCCAAAGGATGCTGAAGAGGAAGACCGAGGGAAAAGTGGCTACATCGCTGCGTACGCTTGGCCGGGAGGACGGTTCAACCGGCCAAATAGTGAAAAAGTATCTGACGAACATGAACATACATGTCAGGAAGCGGAAGTCACGTCCACTGGTTTCGGAGCTGCAGGCAATGACGCAGCGGCAGCGGCTGAATAAGATGGCCAATCCGATTTTCCCGGCGAATCGCGACGTGGCGGTGTTGATGGACGACAAGACTTATCTCACCCTGGATGGCAACGACTGGCAGGGCACTTCGTATTTTACTTCCCACACGAAGGAAGTGAGCTCCGAGGTGAAGTTCATTTCACACACCAAGTTCCCCAAGAAGGTGCTGCTGTGGCTGACAATCTGCGAAAAGGGGATGTCAAAGCCGCTCTTCTTTCACTTCGGACTGGCCGTGAGCGGGGACGTTTATAGTACGAAATGCCTGCCGGAAGTAGCGTCGTTCATCAAGAAATACCATAAGGGCGAAGACGCGTTGTTCTGGCCGGATCTGGCGTCGGCCCACTACTCGAAGCGATCGTTCGAGGAGATGGAGCGGCCGCATATCGATGTGGTACCCAAGTCGGTGAACCCGCCCAACGTCCCCCAGCTGCGTCCCATCGAGAATTTCTGGGCCAACCTGAAGCGTAAGATCTACTCCAACAATTTTGTCGCGAAAACTGAGGAGGAATTGATAAATAAAACGAAGAAATATTTCAAAAACATGCCTACACGCATGTTTTCGTCCGCCATGGCGAATGTTCCAGTTAACCGCCGGAAGTCCGCTCGCAAGGGTGTGGATTTTTTTTGCAAGTAAGCTTAAATAATTACCTTCCATGAGAAATTTATCAAAAGCAATTATTTGTCTTAGCTTTTTTTTAATCACCACCCGAAAAATAAGTCAATTTTTTTAATGCAAACGTTACTGCATATGCTAATGCTTATTGCATGCTTGGGTTAACTTTAATTTAATATTATAGATTAAAATATTATAATTATAATACTTTTATATTAAGTATGAGTAGTAGTATGTTGAGGGTTAACCTTCATCCAGGCCTTTTGCGAGGTTCGACCACAAGTTTTCTACTGGATTCGGATCCGGACTTTGGGATGACCATTTCAATAGCTTAATACGTGAAGTACGGAAGTAAACAGTACTTCTTTAGCGATATGTTTGGGGTAGTTTGCTGAGAAAAAAAAATTTTAAGCCACGACTTCAGAATACTGATGTTCGAATCGGCCGTCGTCATTGCATCTATTTTCTTAAGATTCTAAAACACCAGAACATGCAAAGCACCCCCATACCATAAATAAAACTGCCACCTACGTTCTTCATTGTCTTTAGTATATCTTTATCAGCAAGTTTCTCTCCAGTTTTTCGCAAGACTCGTGCACGCTATTTAAGCCCAAAGAGATAAAATTTGCTCTAATCACTCTAAAGACCTGTTTCAGAAATCCGACGGCTTGCCAATTAATTGTTGGGCTAACGTTTGATCCTTAAGAAATCAAAATCAGTTTTTAATTAAGGTGGACAAACCTGTTAACATTTCGAATAAACCGTCGTCGTAATGTAAACCCATTTTGAAAGCCTATTTACTGCAGTCTTCTACACAAAGTACGTTCGGAAATATTTAAGTAAATATATTCTCGAATTACATGGCTGGTAGCGAACGAGTTTTTAGTCAATTCTCCAGAAATTCGGCGATAATCGCTGGTTGTTCCTTTCTTCGCTAGTTCGCTTCCAAGTTCTTAATACCTCTTGCATATTTTTCGTACTCTTGCCTCACAAACTTACATATTCGAGCCATTTGTCTGTTCGAGACCTGTACCTTCCTGACGATTTCAAACGATTATATACGATAAACATGATTAAGTTAGTAACATGAAAATAAGCAAAAATGTATGTTTTCGTTCCACAGTTCATTACTAATAACATTTTACCGGATAGAAATAGGGCAATGCTGTCTATTGCAAAGTATACCTTCTTATTACTGATTAACTTGTTATGTTTAATACCCACTACTGAATGAATGTCACAATTTAAATAAAAACCATCGTTAAAGCAAGCCATGACATTTTTTTTATTTTTACCGATAATTTGTTTCAGAAGCTGAATTTCTGAATATAGTGTTTGATGAAAGTGTACCCCTTGGCTAAGACTACAAACAGTTTTTTTTAAACAGGCCGTTGCCCTAACAGTAATCACAAGTACTATATTCACTGTAATATTCAAACGATATTCAATGGTGAACATCATTTGTATACTTGGTTATTTTGTTCTCACGCCTTAGATGTTAAATTGAGAGCAATACATTGTGAGACAATTTTACGAAATCAATCGAGCAAAACAATTCGCTTACTTCTCACAACTGTGGCAATTATTTGTGATGGATGCAAACGAAGAAATGTCAAAAGCCTGATTAACAAGGGGTTAAGTTAATTGGATGTACACTTAAGTCTTTGGTTTTCTTTTACACGGTTTTTTATACGACGATTTTAGAAATAACGCGGTTTTTTACGACGATTTTCGAAACAACGCGGTTTTTTTTGCGACGATTTTTGAAATAACAAAAAAAGCCCAACTGTTTTCTGAGGATGTAGGGAAGATGTACCTATATTAATCTCATCACTTTGCAATTCATCCTACTGATAAAACGATATACACGTGACAGGATTAGTTAGTAATGTTTGTTGTAGTTATTTAACGTAAGCAAACATTATTAGTAAACGAAACCGATCCTTCAACTGCTCAATTGTTTGATTCATCGTAGGATGAATATAGGAACAATGAGATTAATATGGGGGCAGTTTCCCTACATACAATGAAAAAGTCAAAAAACGCGAAAAACATTATTGGATACTTGGTGTGTCATGAAGAAGATTAGTTTCCTCGGTGTTCAGTTAACCTACGCCTTTAATGGTGTGCTGTGGAGGGACTGCTTGGAATCTGAAATATTTTTTTGAATATGGCTGAGTAAAAGCGATTGAAACCAGTCCACCTCCACCACCTGGCTACTTCTTAGAAGTTTTTTTTTTATCGTGAGAGCTCTCAGTTCTTAAAACTGGTCTAATAGTTAGGCAGTTTTTACATTGAATTCTCATTAGAACGAATCCACAGTTTTGACCGGAACATGGACCGGAATGGTGTCCCTGCGGAGGATTCGGAACAACTATGTAAGTGATCAACTGATTTAAGCGTTTTGAGGTTTTGTCGGTCAATCAATAAAACTGATTCGACAGTTCTGTAGATTTTCCGCAGCTGCTTATAAATTAGTCACTAAATAAATTCAAAATTTAAAGCTAAATATACAGTCCCTCCACAATACTGAGTTCTCTGAAGATTTTTTTCCGCTATCATATTTTTCTCAACTCGGTAGTAATTATTTCTAGGTGTGTGTGAAAAGGAGAATTAGTCACATAGAAAAAAAGTTCTGAAATTAAATGCACACGGCTGTTATTGATAATAATTTAATCGTTTATCGTAACGCTGCAATAGACGAAATTCACGCTACTTGTGAAAGTCACTCGAAGTAAACACAAAATTTGAGGTTGCTAAAACATACAGACAAAATATCTCAGCTGGCCGTGTAACCAAATTAACTTTTATCAATGAGATGAAGAGATGCTGCATACATATACTAGTGTGGTTCAGAGTATAAATTCAGTTCCACCCCAGTCAATCAATGCCAAATCACATACTCCAAAATTCGAGCTCAATTGGTTGCATACTCGGACTACACTGATCCTTACAAGTTTATATGAGAAATATTATAGGAAAACAATACACTTTGCTTTTATTCTTCAAGCTAGAAAACATTTTTATAAATAAAAATAATTTATTGATTTCTAAGAGAATAACATACAGACAGAAATAATCCATACACTGAAAATTTATTTGCGTAAATTCCCTTTCACTCGTTTCGTAAACATGGATTTTGTACATAGAACAAATGTCTCGTATATTGTATGAAACATTCATAGTTCTTTTAATCTGGGGGAATGCTATCATTACACCTTTTTGTATAATGCACGAAATAGATTTCGTGATGACCAACCAATCGCTGCGTCGGTGATGTTGCTGCTGGAATGGACGGGAATAATTTATTTATCCCAAAATAAAAAAATTTAGGCGTTTTCGAGGGTTATAGCTTCATACACATTATCCAAGTATCATCTCACGAGTCACCATGGCCTAGTGAGATTAGCCACGGATGCAGTATCAGCAATTTCGAAAAATACAGGATCGAATCCCATGTCAAAAAACATTTAAAAAAAGACGCTGGACAACACCACGTTGTTGCGCTTTTTTTTGTCAAATACATTTTGAGCCGATAAATTAGATCTCTCAGTCATTCGGGCAACCACCAGAGAGACGTTTCTTTTTAATTTGTAACAAAATATTCGTAGCTCATTGTATTGTTTTCGTAAAATGCACGAATGTTGTTTCTAGTTCAACGAATGCTTCGTGCTTTTGACAGTTGCACGTGTGCCATTAATTACTAATGTTTATTCATAAAAGGTACAAATCAGTTTCGTTGCTGAAAACAACGAACAGATTCGTTAGTTCTACCTTCGATTTCGTAATATAAACTAAAATAAACTTTCAGTGTAGTATGCAAGCCGTAGTGTTGTCTGCTTTAGTAGGCTTGGTCATATTAGCCATGGATGTTGCCGGCTGGTCATTTTGTGAAGCATCTCACAAGAACATCGTCTTCCTAAATAATTATTATCTAGTTATGCCGAACTTCAATCGAAAAGTGATCTTCAGCCAAGTTTAAGCTGAGAAAAAAACAATACTGTAAGCTCAGCTTTCGGAAAGGCAGCCATTCTCTATCAGAGTATACAACTTTGCATAGAAAGCCTTCGACTTATAACTATTGAAGTGAAACAGTATCACTTTTTGAACAACCTTTTAAAATGTGCGCCAATGACTTGAGTTTTCAATCAAGAGAAAATAAATTATAATATATAGTGAAAAACATAAAACACGCCATTCCATCGTCCACCCCGTGTTCTCAAAGTAACTAAGCAAAGGCATCATTAAAGACTATCGTAATCCTTGTATCAAAATGTCGCAAACCAACGATTATCAATCACGAAATTCGATGGTTACTCAATTCCAATTTTCGGTATCATCTTTTAGAGCTAATGCAACGTTCAAACGCCAAAGAAAAACTGCTCCGAAAAAAGTCATCAATTCAGTTCAAATGACCGTTTTGGTTGCTCGACACACTTTACCTTTAGTTTTTTTTTTATTCTGCTCTGCAATAACCTCCCCCACGTGGTCTACTGCTGTCTGACTATGTTTGCGCAAGGCCAAATGACGACGAGGAAATTGCTTTAACCAGTCGATTCTCTCTGATCGTCGTTGACCACATGGAACACGGAGGTAGCTTTTTCCATGAAGCCCACACGACAGTTTTACCATCCAGGCAATATCTACCGGCAACATCATCGAAGCCGACGACGACGACGATGACGACGACGTTGGACGACACGACGTCCACGGTAGCGGCGAACCAACGGTTATCTATGCCGCACTCGACGCGCCTTCCAATGGATAGAAAGACCGGACGAAAAAACCTACAAGCATTTTACATGCGACCCAGCCGGGTGACTATTAATTAAAATAAATTTATTTCAATCAAGTTTCGTACTCATCAATTTATCTCAATCACGCTGGAGAGATTCTAATTGTTGTCTTAGCTGGCCTACTCCTTCTCACACACCCATTTTCAGTAAAATATTTGGCAATGTGATGCCATGGCCAAGCTCTGGTAAAGATTGTTCTACGCGGCCCTTTTACGGATTACTACCATCCAGTGCAGGGATTAGGCGTTAAATATGATATCATTCTTTTTCACAAAATGGCTAATTTCGTACGTCTCGCAAAGTGGCTATGGCGTAGAGCATCGCCATGTATACCGGAAGAGAATAATATAATCGGAAATAAAATATTCCGCCCTTCTTTCCCACGTCCGGAAACAATCTGCGTTATCTTCTATTTCCGATGCCGTGTTCCTTATGGCTTGGACTCAAATACCCTCTTCTCCTCATCTCACACTCCAATTTCATGTGCCCTGGGGGAAACCAATGGCAACAGATTCTTTTGATTCAATTTAATTAGCCCATTATAGCGTCGTTAGATTACCAATCATTCAGCTTTCTAATTCAATGCCATCTTGCAACCTTTACCTTTTGCCATCGGCACTTTGTCTACTGTCACACCTCTTTCCACTAGCCTCTGTTTCAGCTCCCTCTGGAGCACCGTAGAGCAAGTGAACATATCCGTAAAATCCAACACACCATTGCAACAGCGGAGTTTGGCTTGTATCACACCACCCAAACAAAAAGTGTAGGTAACATAGAATGTATACGAAGGGAAAATAAAACAAACGACGAGATCTTGGTTTTCTCATCGGAATAAGGAGTAATTCAAGAGGGGTGGATTAAGGTGGCATGAAGTTTACGTTCTATTTTCCCTACATCACATTTGATACGCAATTGTTGATGATAAATAACGCTTGATAGTGCATGTCTCCCATGCAGTGCTGTAAATAGTAATTTCGACTCAATGAGATTCATGTGGCGATAAATCAATCCAAAAGCTTATTTTCAAAATTTGAAACTTGTGTTTTTTTTTTCTTCAGATCTGGTTTGTATTACAATAGATGTTGACGAAAATCTATTAGCTTAATCAGTAAAATCATGGCAGCTTTAAAGATAGGGAAATCGAAAATTTCGCTCAATTACATCACACTAAAGTGTTCATGTTGAAAAAGTTCTCAATTGCAAAATATCAAGTTAATTGCCATGATGTCATCGTGAATTTAGCGATTATCGCTGAATTAATGACATCTTTTGTCGACTAAACGTGCTAGGTGAACATAACAACCCGTAACTCTACATGAAAATATTCAAAGTACTCAGATTGATCGCTTTGTGAACTAAATTTGTGATGAATTTTATGTGAACTGTAAGGTGATTCTGGCTTGAATAATCTGTTGTTAAAACTAAACCCTCATAGTTACAGCAGTCTAAATCAGCAATTATTTCAGAAAGAAGAATACAGAAAAGCCGACATGAACCGTACTTCAAGACGATTTTGTAATTAGGAGGTAGTTTCAACCCGGCGATGCTCCTCAAAACCGGCCTACACCTGTATCTTTCGGGTGTTTTCAACACGGAAATAAGATTTTCTCTTAGACATAAAGTTTCAAGCAATTTTTATTTAACTTTTGGCATCTATTTTATACTAACTAATAACTTACACAGGAGCTAGTTTTAACAGAACTGGTTCCGTCAACATGGAAAATTCTGAAAATCAAACTGAATCTAATGTTGTGGTGGAAAACCACACAAGACGCATGTTCCTAAAAGGCGCTTTGAAAATAAGACATGACGTCCGATGTGGCTCTGATTTGGAATAGAATTTCAGGGTAGGATGAAGAACAAGTGGCATCTTATTCATCGGTCCATAAGTGAGAACAAAGGCTTTACTGGTTCCTTAAGCCATGGTGGCCAGTAGATTGATTAAAATTTGTAAATATCCCCAAACCCTTCTGATGAAAAGTTCTACAACTTTGTCTCAAGATAATATAGAGAATTTAAAAATAATATCCAGCTGCTTTGATGTCGATCCGTTCAACCGTTCTGGAGGCTCGCTTCATTGAAACCTTTACTTGAAGTTGTTGAGAAATTTCGGAAGCTCTGTGAACCACTGGAGCTCAATATGTTGACGAATAATTTGAAAATACAATGAACTTCTTTGAAATCGCTTTTTTATTTGAAACGTTCGGTAGATATCTCTCGGGATTATCAAATTTATCTAAGGTTCTCGGGCTTACTCATATGTAGGTATATGTATAGCAAAGAAAAATTTCAGCAATCAGCCGAACTCAGTGTCGTATCACTTAAATGTGTATTGGCTACCAACCTAAGAGCACAGATACTTACGTATCCCCACCAAGAAACAAATCACGAATGAATCTCTTAGACAGCCAAAATACAACTTATAATGATTTACTTCAAGCACATAATCAATGCGGATTGTGTAGCATCAGTCAACTTTACAGAAAATTAAGTTATATCGGATCATTTATTTCTCATCATTGAGTCAACATCGTTAGAATTTAAAATCAGTACCCAATCACTTTGGAAGCTCCGTTTCTGATGGAGTGCTAAGTACGCTTCAATCTTTGCTGACTCATTCCAAGAACGCCACTTTGAACTACATTTTATTTCAAAGGTACTCGATGCTCTTTAAATTTCTTATGAGAAGCTATAAGAGCATCCATTTTTGAAGTGCTCCAACGATCTTGAAAGATTTTTAAAGGACTCTGGATTTGCATCTTAATTGCTACGTAGAGAAATTAATGGTGTATATTATGAAAAGTTTAAAGCTCTCTGGTATACAAATTGGAAATACAGTGTGCCTCACAATAGGTGTCACCTTTTTTCAGTCTTGGTTTATTTCAGCTGGGTAATTTTAACAGAGGAATTGATTATACCCATTTTGAGTGTATTCTTTTGACAGCTTATCGCTGAAGATAAAGAAGCGAGTACGTTTGTTTATATTTATCAGCAACCATGGAAACCATACGGGAGCAAGTTTTATAATTACATTTGCAAAAGCTTAGACCGTATCAGATATCCAATAGCCTTAAGCAGTTCGGAGTGAGTAAGCGTTTTGTTTTTCGTACCTTGAAACAGTTCAAGGAAACTGGAAATATCCATATTCAACAAAAAGGAGGTGCCAGACGAACTGCCAGAACGAAGAAAAAGATCAAATGTGTGAGGGGGCGAATAAGACGTAACCCGGCCGTATCTGGCCGTAAATTGAGCGAACAATTTCAAATGTCCCCTGCTTCAATGAACAGGCTCCTCAGACATGATCTGGAATGCAAGCCGTACAAGAAACAACGGGTTCACGGGTTGACGGAGCGTCGAAAGCAAGCCAGGGTCCAAAGAAGCAGAAATCTTTTGGTTTGGCACGGTGACTGCGAGATTTTATTTTCAGATGGAAAGCTCTTCCTCCTTAAGGACAGTCATACTCAACAAAATAATCGTGTGTATGGCAAAAGTCTTGCCAATATTCCAAGAGATAAACTAGCTGTCGAACGCTATCAGAATGTATCGAAAATCATGGCATGGGGCGCCGTTTCACGAAAAGGAAAACTTCCTCTTGTTTTCATAGAACCTAACGTAAAAATCAACACTGAATATTAAATCGAGCAGGTATTGAACAACCATCTGCTTCCTCATGCTTCAACGCTGTATGGGAATACACCATATTGTTTCCAACGGGACTCAGCTCCAGCTCACAAGGCAAAGAAGACACAAGCTTGGTGCGCGAAAAATTTGCCCGATTTCATCACAAGCGAAGAATGGCCTGCATCTTCACCGGATCTCAACCCACTTGACTACTTTGTTTGGGGTTATATGCTTCAACATATAGGCCCTGGGCTTCAAATGGTGAGTTGACAACTTCGAAGGAGGGTGCGGCCGACCTCTCGTCCTCACAAGTTCCTACCTCACGCCTCCACGAGTCTTATGATCACAAAAGACTGCAAGCTGAAACATGGAGACGCTGGTTGGCGTAGCCTGGGCAATGTTGTCAATCTGACAATAGCGAAGTGAGGGGGTGCGACTGAAGATCGTGTACCTTTAAATCATATTGTATATTTCCCATTCTCATTTGATGAATAATTTCAGCACGCTTTGGAATCATTTTTGCATTCCAAAACCATGTAAGAGCCGGGAGCAACACGACAGGCTTGATGCCACACAGGCTCAATTTGTTTTTCAGCATTTCAGCATTACATTTAATTTAAAATTGCACTTCTGAATTGCAACTACTATATTCATAGAAGACTGGCATGTGCTTATAAGCAATGTAAGATTATATTTTAATATTTTGTTTAGTGGCATTTTGGTAAGATAAGCCATTTATTTCAGGAATCATCAAACCGGATTCTTCGTTCACTCCAATTGCTATATTTGAAATGTTACTAGAACAGTATAAAGAAAAAAAATTACAACATGTCTTATAAAACAATATCTTTGATATTTGGAATGATTTATTCTGTTTTCAGCTTTTCCAGGACAAGACGGATATTAATACATATCTAATTTTTTTTTTTTCAGTAACAATCCATTGCTTGTATCATTCAAGTTTGGAATTTGAATAAATTGACATGTTTGTCTATAATGATATCCTAATATTTTGTGTACAAAATATACTAAATATTTAATAACATATAACGGGGAAAGGGAGGGACTATCAGGGCACCCAAGTAAAATGATTTGGATAGGGAGCATGGGACTGCCTCCTCTCTATTGTTAACATTTCGCGGAACGAGGGCGGGCTCTTCGACCCCATCTATTGGGTTTATTCTGTCATTCGAGGGCTCGATTCTAGTGCTGTCTGTGTGAACTTGCTTTTGGAAGGAGATTCTCTTCCCTATATTCGCGGGTTTCACGTAAGTGTCTCTGCTTACGGGCCCGCACAAACGTTTTTGGCCCTTCATACATGAGCTTGATGATCACAAACAATAATACAATCCTGATCAAATCGTTTTTCAGATAATTCCACTGCTATGGAAAGTTACCTTGCTTCAATAGATGGTAGTATTACATCATCACACACATCATATGCTTCAGCATATAGGCCCTACGAAAAGGCCTAACATTTGGTTGATATTTGGGACCAAATTCCTCAGGAAATCGTGCGTGCCAGCTGCGATGGGTTTACAAAGATATTCGAATTGAATTAATATGGTTTATTTCTATAAAATGTATCTCTCAAATGAAAAATAAATGCTTTGATTTGGTTGATTTTTTTTGCTGTAATCCCATTTTGTTTTAGTGAGACACTCTGTACTACATTGCAAATATTTTGGAAATTTACCCTACATTTCATCAAACTGATTAATCAACGAAGAATTTAAAATAAGCTATGAGTATTTAAATTGGCTCTCAGAGTGCAAATTTTGAATTCTCGGGTATCCACGGAATACCCGGTGGGTTGTCACCCTGATCAGACACGATAAGGGCGGTAAGCTCCAAACAGTGTTCTATGGTTGAATTATCCAGTGACCTTCGTTGATAAGCGCTTAGAGAAATCACCCATCGTTAAGACGATTGTCACGAAGTGAGGGCTCGATTATCGCTCCAACCCGTAGAACTTTTCGCAACCAGAGAATGTCTATAATGGTTCCGGAGTGTTAGGTTTATTGATCCGTTGTAATTTGCTCTAAGTTAAATGTTCGTTCAATCTGGACAACCTCGAGTTGAAGACAGAGTAAATGTCTTTTTTTTTTAATCCAGATTAGCAATGCCCTACTACTTGAATGTTTATATCGTACTTGATCGACACGATTTGCAGCAAATTGCTGTTAATTTTGAATTGCTTGCAATAGAATAAAAAATGTCAATGCGCAGAAAAATATGCTAAATTTTAACAAATGCATAAAATTTCCCCTGGTGCAATCGCAAACCAAGCAAACACAAACAACAAGATTGTTTGCAATCTTTTTACAACAGACAGGAGTTAAACTAGAACTGGTTTAAATGTACATCAAATATCCCATTGTTTCAGTCAGTTTCTTCAGTTTCTGTTAACATATTTCACAAATAGTGTACTGTTAGTGGGGTTTCTTTAAAATAAAAAATGGCCAAAAACGAAAGTAGGTGTGCTACTTTTGAAGATGTGCCGAGGATTGGCCGGAAATCTAGTCCTGCGATTTCTGCTGTTGACAAGAGGATCAGGGATGCCGAATCGAAAAACCATCGGCTATCATTCGTGATGTGGCGACAAAAGTAATGACCCTGACGTCTAATGTGATGCGTGCTGAAGAACGACTTGGGCTCAAGCAGAAGAAAATTTAATTTAATTTTATGGTGTTGTTAGATGTCTTTGGAATGTAGTTTTTTTATTGCTTGAAAATCTTTTTTTTTTTTAATTTTATTGAGCTATGAGTATTATTTCTCTATGTCTATGTCAATTTTTAAGATTGCTACCATCCCTACTAGCTACTAGCAATTTTCGATTTGTATGGAAATTCTAAATTTATTTACTATCGCTTACATTTCGCTTATATTTAGTCCACAGTAAACCAGTCAGGAAATCTAATGTGCTTCATTTTGTTGAAAACTAGGATATGCGGAACAGTGTTGAATGCTTTTGCGAAACCGATATAAACCAAAACAACCTGTCGTCTGAATTCCATTCCACGAGATAGTGCGGTGAGGTAACACATTAAGTTTGTTGTAGTTAACTGATGCTTTATAAATTCATGCTGATAATCGGAGAGAATCAGGGAGGCTACGTTGTACAGTGCATTGTGCAGTTGCTATGCAAATACTTTGCCCAATACATCGTATGGAGAAGCCACGGTAGTTAGTGACAGGAGTGCAATTGCCAGATTGTAATGGTCTACGTTAGTTTGACGAAATAAATAAATAAATAGACTTATTAAATCAGGACAATATTAGCACGTAATTGATCAACTCCAGGTCCTTTTGAGCTTCCGACGGACTTCGGCTGAAGCAGAACATCGTGTGGCGTAAACTTCGTTCCCAGCACGATCATATAGTATTATGGAAGTACGTTTCAGCTGAGGTACTAAAGACTGAATTTTAAAAAAAAATTTGACACACAAAAATGATCGCCAAAAATTCTGTTTATGTCAAATTTTAGGCAATTATTTTCAAACTTTCAGCGAATAGAAAGGAACATGGTTATGGTTATGTTTCAAATTATTTAAGATATTGAACTTTTTCTCCGTATACAAATGCCCATACCTTTGCCTCAACTACTCATCAGATTTTGGGCAATGATTTGGCTAGCTTGTTTCAAAAACTCTTTTTTTTGAATTCAGTTTATTTCCCAACAGCTTAGGAGCTTTGCGAAACTTTGCCTTCGTGATGGAACAATATTTATCAATTGGGCGATGTTCCAACGTGTTCGAAGGGTTGACCTTTACAGGTAGGTCGACGTCTGTAATATCAGATGCCGAATCTTCCAAATCAACATCTAGCCTTTGTCAGGAAAGGCAGGCGATGTTTCTGGAGGCATTGACCTAGTTAATTTTCCCGTTGTTGGTGCCAGGTGTGATGAAGGACTGACTCATTTTGCCTGGCAAGCAAGGATCTTTTTGGCGAATTTGGACAGTTTCTTCTTTCGGATGGTCTCAGGAATAGTCAACCTGGATTTAACGACGTAGAACTTCTGTCATCTGTTTGTTTACAACCTTGACATACGTCGCGTTATCCATTACAATGCACATTGGTTTGTTAGCCACTGCCGATGAAACTTCCTCGTGCGGGTTTTGGACACCGTTTTCAACTTTTTTGCTCCAGTTTTGTGCCTTCCGAACTCTGTGTATCGTTAAGAACGTTTCATTATGGGCTTCAAATGGTGAGTTGACAACTTCGAAGCGTGCAACTGACCTCTAGTCCTCACAAGTTCCTACCTCACGCCTCCACGAGTCATATGATCACAAAAGACTGCCAGCTGAAACTTGGAGACGCTGGTTGGCGTAGCCTGGGCAATGTTGTCATTTTGACAATAGCAAAGTGAGGGGGTGCTTACAGGTCGCATATCATATAATTTTCCATTCTCATATCAATTATTAATTTCAGCACGCTTTGGAATCATCTTTGCGTTCCAAAACCATTTATCTCAAGAGCCTGGGGCAACATGACATGGATGAAAAGCTCAATTTATTTTTCAGCATTTTAGCATAACATTTATTTTGAAATTGCACTTCTGAATTTCAACTACTGTATTCATAAAAGACTGCCATGCGCTTATAAGTAAATATTTTATTTAGTTGTATTATGATAAGATAAGCCATCTATTTCAGAAATCATCAAACAGGGCTTTTCGATCGCTCCAATTTCTATCTTTGAAATGTAACTAGGACAGTATAAAGAAACAACATGTCTTATAAAAAAAAACTTTCATTGATATTTTGAATGATCTATCTTTACAACTATATAACTGGGATTGGGGGGGTAACCAAAGGCAGTCGACGGATTTGTTGACTGGACAAGGGTTCGTGGAGTCGCCAGTCCCTTGTCATGAGAAGACGCGCGGCCTTCTGGCCGTAGTCTTCCGAAGGTCCTCATTGAGATCGACTGGCCCTGCTACACCAAGCCATCACGTAGGCTATATTTTCGGGGCAACCTGCTGAAGATAGTCCTGCAGACATACGTAATCCTTGCACTGATGGTGGGTTCTTATCACATCATCACATCACAGTTAAGAACGTTTCATTATTTTTGATCAAAATAAATTGCAACATTCGCCAACTTTGCCGCATCCTGAACCAAAGGGTTGGATCGACGCTGGAAAAGATTCAATTGCTTTCCGGCCTTCACAAGATCTGCTGTCTTGCGTTCGAAACAGCTTTCATTTTTCTGCTTGCTTGTTTGATGCTCCTTAAGTGTCTTGACTACACGGGGTACGGTTGAATGATGAATGCCGCGCTGTTTTCCAATCCAACTGTGTGATGCGTTGAGAATTTCGAAATGAGCACCCAACATTTGTTTGCTTATATATTTTTATTCCAACGCAATTACTTTAACCACTTGCTAGTTTCAGCCAAAATTCCGGCAATGTTCATCCATACACTAAAAAGTCCCTTAATTCATCCCTGTAACCAGTAACAAGTGTCGGTGGCAGAGAAAATAGCATCACCCAAGAGGCAACCCATCTGATCCGTGTCATTTTCCTTTGGAAGCGCGAAACAAGTCCTCCATCGTAATCGGCAGGAAACATCTCCATCAAACCCCAGTCTTGCATCGCAAAAGCTTATAGAAGGTAGAGAGGAGTAACAACAGGCGGTCGTCGTACCTTCCTGCAACCAGATTGAAGGATGGAGTTGTTGGTGGGACTGTTTCCAACCGTATCTAAGTACACAATTTACACGGATATAAAACCTTGATTGAGCAACGGGGAGCGATATCGGTTGTGTTTGAAACGGGCTCTTCGTTGATTCTTGAGTAGGTGGGGGTATGACATGAATGATTCATGTAAGACGATAATGCCGACACGAGTCATTAAAAGAAATGCTCTCACTGCTAATTGTGTGAAATTCAGTACATGCACGTAAGACTTAAACGGATTATATTGGTCGTAATTATTTCTCCGGTGAGCACTGCAACATAGCTGAATAGGGCTTCAATAAACTGCGAATTTCACAGTATCTTTAATATGAAATGAATAAGGTCCTATCACACAGCTAAATTGGTTCCCTTAAGACGACCTGCGACCAACGTGCGAGCATATTGAGGTTTGTAAATTACCTATTCGTGTTTGCCAATTAAATCAAACTGGTTTGATTGGCTGTAATCGTTTGAGCTTCTCGTCTCTAATTATGCACTAATCCCTGACGAAGATCACCGTTATCATTTGGCATCGACGTCTTGCTCTGCTAAGCTACTGCCTTGCACGTGGTTACACAAATGAACTCTAATTAACGTTATCTGATTAGCGTGAAAAAATGATTGCCGCGGATTTTGGCGGAGAATGCTCAAATTTCCGCTAGGTTTCCATTGCTTTTATCCAGCAGGTAATTTGACAAATTGAGATATGCTTCAAAAATAAATGGAAGAAGGGAAATTGTAAATCTCTATTACTGCATTCCGGAGACTTGCTGAATTTCTTCAGATAGATAATGTTATAAATTTAGAACTCTTGTAAATTTAGAACTCAAGTTTTATTAAATCTGTTCTTAACTGGTTACGCGGTGAGTGCAAGCTTATAGAAGTCAATTTTTCCGATTAACATGACTTCTTAATTAATGAACCCTACCATCGATGAATTTTAATGATGCATTGCTTTAATATTGTAGAAAATTTAAGATCGTTCTTGATGCACATTTTACCCGAAAAATAAGCATTTGGACGAGACTCATTGACATTTCATTGAATAATATAAGACTCAAGATGAAATGAAAGATAGATTTAAAAAATGATGCTATATTTACTTTTAAACAAAGAGGAGCAGAAACAAAAATGATAAGAAGATAATTCTTCATTTCAACATAAATCAACAACTTCATTTAAAAAAATAAACTTTCGAAAACACTTTAAGGAGCATATGAGTAGAGAGAAAATTTTAACTAATACTTCACTTGTTCACTTTTTAAAAATAACAAAATAACTGAAACACTTTTTAAAAAAAAAGACTAGTGAACGCGACCGAGCTCCTTTAAATTCCACTAGAAAAAGCTTACCTGTACGTCGCTAATATAATCTGTCAATAGATAAGCTTTTAATAGTGGAATTTGAAGGAATTAACTCGCGTTTACTTGTGATTGTTTGACAAAGTGTATCATTTTGTATTTTTTAAGTGAACAAGTGAAGTTTTAGTTTAAATTTTCCAAGTTTTCCAATAAATAAACTTAATTTGGTAAAATCAAAATTAATGCTCGAAGCATGATTGAAAAAAAAGACAATGACTATAATAACTTATCTTTTTCCTGAACCACCATTGAAACGAATAAGCGACACCAAACGTCTCACGGTTTCACCTATTTGAATATTTTGGGATTCTATGAACTTACTCGATAACATGAAACATGATGCGATTAATAAGTATCAGAAATTTAGAAGCAATCAAAAACTGGCGAAACTAATGATAATTGATCCTAACTAATATTAAAAAAATTGCATTGGGGAACTTACTTCATATACATAAAGAATACTCGATTGTGGAATGTTCACTTCGCTTTGTTTGGCTAAATAATACAGAATATGTGTTCACGATGACCTACTTGCCTATTTTTCCTCCTACCTTACTGGTCTAAGTATGTATGTCAAGATAGGATACTACGTTTCTTCCCTTCCCTGTGACATCTGGCGTTCACAAAGGTAGTAATCTGAGATATTCCTGTTTTTGGAAAATATAAACGACGTCAGTAGCATCCTGAAATACCTTAAACTATCGTACGCGGACGGTTAGAAAATTTTCAGTGTAAAGATGCTATTTTTCTGCAACAGTGCATCAAAACGACTACACTAACGGAAAATTCTTTGAAGCGTGAATTGATTATCAAGGACCTGCCAATACTGTTTGATCTTAATCTTAGCTTCAAGCTCCTTTCCAATTCGGGATCTTATTTCACTGAGCCAAAAAAAAAATCAAAAATATGTACTACGTAAAAGCTTTATACTGTTCATTGGTGAACTCAATCCTGGAATAGAGTACTTGGCAATAGCCTGATCCACATACTATCAAAACGAAGCCAACGTATGAAAGTATTGAACACAAGTTCACGCGATTTGCTTCACAGCATCTTCATTGGAATGGCTGGCGCGAGTTATATGCGAGCTTCACGATCTGCTAAAAAAAAAATAATTTTTTTGGATTATTTTTTTTGTTTTTAAAAATGTTTGTGGGGTATTTTTTTTTTTTTTTTTTTTTATTTTTTAAACTCTTTTTTTTTTTTATTTTTTTTTTTTTTTTTTTGTTGTTTTTGTGTTTTTTTTTTTTTTTTTCTTTTTTTTTTTTTATTATAAAGGAATTTTAATTATTGTCGGAATCGATTTGAGTCTGATAATTGATAGCTTTATTCGTTATTGAAAGTGCTTCAAAACTAAAATTTAAACAAGTTGTTAGAGTTAGGCGAAACAAATATCATACCGGACATACAATTCAGTTTTCTCTTGCAGAAAGTCAATCCCGACAAACTTCGAATGTTTCAGAAACTATCAGCGGCCTTGTCCTGCTTTAAAGCAAACCACATTTAGCGACACTTTATCGATAATTAATTACTTACGATTTACCTAGCAATTACCCGTTGTAAGATCGCGAATAATAGCAATAATTAGCACAACAAATTCAATGCCCGTCTTTACGGTTTAAATTCAATAGGATTAGAATTTCAATAGGAGAGCAAATTATAATAAAGACAATACAGGCACATTCTTATCTGACAGTTATGCTGCTGATCCCTTATGGTCGGCGGTGACCAGTGCCGCCAGATCTACTGCTGCTGCAGCAACATCCTCCCCCGGGTGCATCTTGTGGGCCTCCAAGACTGCACTATTAGCCATCACATCCAGCAACGCTAACTTTGCCACTGGTCGACGTAGAATACCTCCGGAAGTTCGGACTTTCGCTTGACGTACTCGGCCGTCGGTCCCAATGATCGTCTGGACTACCCGTCCACGTACCCAGCAGTTACGCTCGCTGTTGTTGACTACCAGCACCAAGTCACCGTCTTGCAATGGTCGCACCTCCTCGAACCACTTCGGTTGCCTCCGTATCACTGGCAGGTACTCCACAGTCCAACGATACCAGAGACGGTCAAGCTTTTGCTGGATCTGATCCCACATATCCTTCAGACAATACTGTGGCTGCTTTGTTGCTAGATTTACGTGATTGGCGCCGCTCGAACTCCCCATCAGAAAATGGTTCGGCGTCATCGCTTCTGACTCCTCAGAGGCCTTGAATTAACGATACTTTCCGCTTCCACGACCAGTGTTTGTAATCGCTCATCGTCCAACTTCCCCTCAGTGTACGCATCTCTTGAAGGACTGTACAAGTCGTTCCCAAGGGGCTCCCATGTGTGGGGCGCCGGGAGGTATGAAGGTCCACTTCGTAGATGCATTGGTGAACGTTAATGACAGTCCCTGGCTTATTTGTTCCCGCAGCAGGCGTTCAGCTCCCTGGAAGTTGGTCCCGTTATCGCTGATGAATTCTACTGGTGAACCGCGCCTTCCAACAAAACGCCGCACGCATGATACGCAAGAAGACGTCGACAAGCTGAATGCTACCTCCAGGTGTACAGCACGCACTGTTAGGCACGTAAATAGCGCAACCCATCGCTTAGCATTGGCTCGCCCGACTTTCACTAGCAGCGGCCCGAAGTAGTCCAAACCCACATAACTGAACGGTCGAACGTGAACGGCTAGTCTTGCTGGGGGCAGCGGTGTCATAGGCGAAATATTCGGACGTGCTTTGCGTAGCTTGCACAGCATACAGGCACGCGTGAACTGCTTCACTAGCGCACGAAGCTTCGAAATAGCATAGATTTGACGAATCTCGTTTACAGTGGTTTCCGAGTTGGCATGTCGATACTTGCGATGATAACTCTTAATAACCAGTCTAGTTACCCAGTGTTCTCGGGGCAGAATCACGGGATAGCGCAAGTCATAGCTTACGCCTTTCGTGGCTCCAATCCTACCGTACTGCCGTAACGATCCATCTTTGTCGATCACCGGTACCAGTTCATAGATCTTACTACTCTTATCCAACGACTTCCTTTCGTTGAGCGGCAAGGTTTCGTTTCGCTGGAGTATATTTTTCTTATCAGGATACGATTCCCATTGAGAATGGTTACTTCCGCTGCTCGTAGTTCGGCCTGATCCAGTTGCCCTCTCTTCGTCGGCTGTTTCTTGTCTGCGTTGCGCAGAAAACGTAGAGCGTAGGCTACAGTGCGATGTAGTCGATCCCATGATGCAACACCGATGCTCGAATCTCTTCCGGGCTGTTCACGGACGGTGGTACTGAACTTGGCCATTCGCATTCAGGTTTTTGTAAGAACTGCGGCCCGTCGAACCATATACTCTGATTCGATAAATACGGACCGCATCCCCATTTGGTCGCTTCGTCGGTAGAGTTAAAACGCGACCGAATCCACTTCCATTCCGCAACATTCATATTTTCCAGTATATCTCTCACACGGTGGGCTACGAAAGGCTTGAAACTACGAGGATCCGACCGAATCCAGTGCCATGCCGAGGTAGAGTCGGTCCATAGAACCCTTTTTTCTACCCAAATTGTGTGATTTTCCTGCACGAATTTCAGAACGCGTGTTCCGAGAACACAGGCTTGAAGCTCAAGCCTCGGAATCTACGTAGGCTTAAGAGGGGCAACTTTGGCTTTACCTGCAACTAGCGCACAGCGTATTACTCCATCTCCATCCTTGGCACGCATATATACGGCACACGAATATGCTGTAGGGCTTGCATCGACAAAGACGTGTAACTGCGCTCCTTCGTTGGTATCTTCGGTAGCTCGTGGAAAGTAGCACCTCGGGACTTTCACAGGTGATACAAACTCAATCATCTCCACTCATCTTCTCCAACGGTCATAGGCAACGTCCCCAATAGCTTCATCCCAATCGGTTCCTGCTCGCCACAAGTCTTGAATCAGGACTTTACCATGTATGAGGAACGGAGAAAGCAGCCCGAGCGGATCGAATAGCATCATCACGCAGCGAAGCACATGTCGCTTGGTTGGCACGTTTCCGTTTTCGATCAGATCTCGCACCTCATCGCTCATGCGTGTAGAGAAGCACAGCTCGTCTGTAGCAGGCTTCCAAACCATGCCTAAGACCCGTTCCGTTGATTCGCCAACTCCCAAATACAGATTTTTGGTTTCGACGGTCTTGGTCTCTCCTAGATGTCGCATGATCTCATCGCAGTTCGAGTTCCAGTAACATAGGTTGAATCCACCATTTCGGTGCACGTGTCGTACATCTTCCACCTGCTTCGCTTCTTCAACGCTTCCGAAACTATCCAAATAGTCGTCGACATAATGACTACGGAGAATACCATCCACGGCACGTGGGAATTGATCCGCATGCTCCTTTGCATTCAAGTTCTTGACGAACTGCGCCTATGCAGGGGAACAAGTTCCACCGAATGTCAAGACGTCCATCATGAATACCTCCAAAGGCTGTGTTTTGTCCTTCCGGTACAAGAAGAGGAGTGCGCACTTATCTACGTCTCGCATAAATATTTGGTGGAACATCTCTTGTATATCTGCATTCACCGCTACCCAGAACTGCCGGAATCGAAATAAGACTGAAGGCAACGCAATGAGCTGATCTGGGCCTTTAAGCAGCATACTATTCAACGAGACGCCACCAGCCTTCGCCGATGCATCCCAGATAACGCGTACTTTCCCGGGTTTGTTGGGACTAGTTACCAAACCCAACGGCAAGTACCATGTTCTAGCTGGATCCGCTTTCTGCAAATCCTCAGAAGTTGCTTGGTGGGCGTATCCTTTATTTTGGTATTCTTCGATTTGTTGGTGGAAATTTTTATTCAAGGTAGGGTCTCGGTCTAGTTTACGTTCCAGGCATTGCAGCCTACGCACAACCATGGCGTAGCTGTCAGGGAGTTTGATGTCGTCTTGCTTCCACAGAAGGGCCGTTTAAAGTGTTGTCCCACACGCTTTGTGGTTTGCTCCAACAGGCGCTGTGCCCGCTCCTCTTCCTTAGTGACGAAGACTGTCGTCGGCGTCGCTCCGGTCTCTTCCACTGTGAAAAACTGCTGAATCGATTCTTGCAACTCGTTGCTGCTGTCGCACTCACAAATATGGAAACTGTAACCTTCCGTAAGCTGCTCCTTTTGCTGCCCGTATTCACACCATCCTAGTCGTGTCTTAACGGCGGACGGACCTGTTCCGTCCCCTTCGCGCATCTTCAGCGGTAACGCCAGCCGTAGGTTATCGAGGCCGATGAGTATTTTGGGACTGCCCCTTGATAGCTCTGTACTGGAAGTTGCTTCAGGTACGGATGATGTTCAGCAGCTTTGTCAAAATCGGAACTCTGACTCGGTAGATTAAGATTTTCCACTGTCCGTGCATTGGCCAGTTTGGACTGCCGCTTCTGTCCGACGCCAGATATTACGGTTGTACCTGAAAACTTTTCTCCATCCGAGAGGTGTTCCCAGTCCAGCGAAAACAAAGAGGTTGTGAACTTCCCCGTACTCCTAATTGAGCTACTAGTCCACCCTCGATGAGCGTCAACGATGAACCTTCATCCAGGAACGCGAAGGTATTCACGCGTCTTGAGCTGCCATGGAGCGTAACGGGAATAATCCTGAAGAGGACGCTCGAGTCGCCGAAACGATGTGTATGGTTTTCAGCAATTCGAGGGATCGGTAGCACTGATGATCTTCCATGCAGCAACGGATGATGGCGGTACTGACAACCACTCACGTTGCAGCGACTTTCGCTGCGGCAGGAACGTTTCCCGTGTCCGAAAAGGCAGATTTGACAGACACCCATCGATCTGACTCGCTTCCAGCGTTCGTCGACACTGAGCGATTTGAATGCTCCGCAATCCCGCATCTTGTGGCCTGCCTTGCCACAGTTGATACAATCACCAGCTTTATGGTTTTCATCGACGATGGTGGCAGTTCGACGTCCGTTGCATGTGAGTTCACGTATTCCTTCGATTTACCGCTGCTCTTCTAATGCTCCGGCTCGTATATCACCACGCTCGTTGCATCTTGCACCACACCTGTCATATAATCGGCAAACGTTTTCAAATTAACTCTGTTGAGCCCCCGTTTGTATCCAGCTCACTTCATTTTCTGATCGACAGGCAACTTGTGAACGAATTCTTGAAGTAGTGTTGGGTTTGCCAGATGATCACGTTGATCAGCCGCTTCGATATGGTCACACAGTTCCTGCACCGTTAAGCCGTACTCAATCAGCCCCTGCAACCTGTCAGATTGAGGAGAAGGAATCGACCGAACCTTGTGCAATAGGGTGTTGATGAGGAGTTCCGGACGACCACGACCGGTACGGCAAACGAAGAGCTTCGATAACATGCGGCACCGATGTTGGTAATACTAACCGATTGCGAACACTCTCCAACGCGTGCCCCTTCAAGCTTCGCTGGAGTCGAACCATGTTTTCACGATTGTTGCAGCCGCACGTTGGAGCGGTGTATTCATAGTTCGAAATAAATATCGACCAATCAGCAGGATCGCCCGAGAAGATAGGGAGATCACGAGCCAGGGACTGCCTTGCTGCTAACTGTCGTTGCGTTGGATAACACTGTTCATGCACCGGAGGGAAGTGGACATTAGTATCAGGGATTGAACGACGGATGTTACGATTACTTTCTTCATTATCAGAGCGCGCGAGAAGCTGTCGCAGCTGCTCTATAATATTTTCATTTGAGTGCGCATGCGAGTGAAGCTGCTGCTCAGGGTGTTTGGTCGGGAATAAAGGCAAAGTCGAAAAAATATCGCTTTTACTAGTACCATGTGAAAAGGCTTGACTCTTACCTGGTTCGAAGCGTTCCGGATGGTTCTGCTTCGGAATCGCGCCTAACGGTCTTAACTGATGTAGGGTAGACGTATTTGTTCTCTGGCTTTGAGTTACCAGCTGGAAGTTATACCGGTTTGGTACCCCTGACGTACCGATCGATGGTTGGCGATCCGATTCCGCGATGCGAAGACTTTCAAATTGCTTCCTGCAGAGCTCCACTTGCTCCTTCAGACCGTTTAGTTGATCTTGGGTTGGATTAGATTGTTGTTGACATCTGATCAACCGAGCTTCCAACGCCTGCATTGTTTTCGCCAAATCACAGCTAGGGGCATCATTCACTGCTGGGTTCGGTATTTGCTGTTGGAATCGCGATGCACGAGGTAAGTGGTCATCACCACCTACGGCACCTTCCTCGACATCCGAGATGTTCCAGACCCAGTTCTGGGTTTGTATGCGGTCCTGTGCATTGGCCTGAATATTTCTGTCCTCCTCCGCGATCAGATTATTCATCAATTGCTGCTGTTCTTCTATGAACTTCTTTTGGAGCTCAATTTGCATTCGCTGTTTCACCAATGCCTGACGCTCTTTCAGGCGAGAAAGAGTGTTGTTTGTGCTCGATGTTCCCGGCTGGGTGTTCGGTGGCATCTGCGGTAACCCTGATTCGATCGGTTCGATGTGGTCTAGTGGTTCAGTGGGTACTAGTTCTGTTGGCAGTGGTGGATCCGTCGGTTGTATTAACTGCTGGCATGGTATGCATATCCAAGCACGATCCGATATGGACTCTGTGACACCTGCACACGAAAAGTGCCACCACGTTTCGCATCCGTCGCATTGGACGAAATCGTCCACTGAGTCAGACCGCTTGCAAGCTGCGCAGCTGCTTCCATCCGTTTGGGTGGCCATCATGAATTTTTTAAAGATTTTGTCGGAATCGATTTGAGTCTGATAATTGAAAGCTTTATTCGTTATTGAAAGTGCTTCAAAACTAAAATTTAAACAAGTTATTTGGCGAAGTAGGTTAGGCGAAACAAATATCATACCGGACATACAATTCAGTTTTCTCTTGCAGAAAGTCAATCCCGACAAACTTCGAATGTTGCAGAAATTATCAGCGGCCTTGTCCTGCTTTAAAGCAAACCACATTTAGAGACACTTTATCGATAATTAATTACTTACGATTTACCTAGCAATTACCCGTTGTAAGATCGCGAATAATAGCAATAATTAGCACAACAAATTCAATGCCCGTCTTTACGGTTTAAATTCAATAGGATTAGGATTTCAATAGGATAGCAAATTATAATAAAGACAATACAGGCACATTCTTATCTGACAGTTATGCTGCTGATCCCTTATGGTCGGCGGTGACCAGTGCGGCCAGATCTACTGCTGCTGCAGCAACAGTTATCGTCTGTTATCAATTTTTAAAGACGGTTTTTGACGAACGTTACTGAATACTACCAGCATACTGACGAATGCTGAATATTACCAACATTTCATGAATTTGAAATTGGGTTTTTCCCCAAAAACGCTTTCTTTTTTTTTTGTGTGTATTTTTTATTTTGTTGTTAATATTTTTTTTTTTTCTTTTTTAAATTTTTTTTTTTTTTTTTTTTTTTTTTTAAAAAAAAATTTTAATATAAAAAAAAAATGTTATTTTTGTGTTTTTCAAATAATTTTTTTTTTTTTTTTTTTTTTTGGTGGTGGTGTGTTATTATTTTTTGTGTTTAAGGGGTGTTATTTTGATTTTGTAATTTTTTTTTTTTTTGTTTTATTTTTTGTTTGGGGATTAATCAAGAAGTGTACCAAAATCAATGTTTTAGGAAAATATTCCTTCCATTTCTTCAAACTATCAAGCAGATGGAAACTACGTGTTTTAGCTGCATAAAGCGTCGTCGCATTATGCGAGAAAACACAAGTTTTGGAAAGCCAAAACATACCGTATGTACCAAAAACCGCAATCCAACAAATTTGCCCCAGTGTCGCCCGATTGAAGATGTCTTTGGATATTTGAGTTCGCTGGTGTACAAAAACAACTGGAGAGCCAATGATTGTAAACAACTGATTAATAGAATCAAAAGATGCATTCGCCAAATCGATAAAGACGCTGTACAACGGCCCTGTTCAAACATCAGGACAAAGCCTCGTCGAACAGCTGATGACGGACCGTATTCAAATGTTCATTTTTTTTTAAAGTAAATAGACGTGCCTTCAAAATAAATCAATCAGTTTTCCTTTCTACAAACAAGTCTTTTTGTTATGGCCCTTAAAGAAAATTCTCATATTTTAGTTATACCCCGTTACCTTGATTGTGTCGATTATTGTTTAAATTATGCCATATGTGCTACAAAGGGCGAATGAAGGAGCTAGACTGCATCCCATAATACTAGCTAGGCTTGAAAGTATTGAATAAAGACTCTTTCAAACTGAAAATAGTAATGCAAAAATAATGAATGAAAACGTTGTGTATTGGTTCCTGCTCGGGGGGTGGGTTGTTTTTTGTTGGCAAAAAAGAGTTTTTGGTGGGGGGGGGTGTGTTTTTTTTTTTTTTTTTTTTTTTTGTTTTTTTTTTTTTTTTTTTTTTTTAATTTTTTTTTTTTTTTTTTTTTTTTTTATAAAAAAAAAAATTTTTGGTTTTTTTTTGTGGGGTGGTGGTTTTTTTTTTTTTTTTTTATATTGTGTGTTGTTTGGTGGGTGGGGGGGCCATCAATTTTACAGGGTGGCCACAGAAGCGGGAAAATCGGGAATCAATCGGGAATTTTAAAAAACCGGGAGAAACCGGGAAAAAACCGGGAATTTATGTTCACATGATTAATTATAACTTAGGTTGTGCGTGATTATCATCGAACCTCTAGTTATTCCTATCTTAGCGTGTTCATCCATAACGATCTGTGAAATTCTAGAGTGTGTCAATTGATTTACCTTCTATGAATATCTTGGCTCATTCTCGACAAGTGTCGCAACGTGTTCTGACGTCTAATCTCTTTTCTCTTTCAAGCGCATAGAAACTACAGGACTTGCTGTCAGGCAAACGTTTCCCTATCAAAACAATTTACATTCGTCCTATGCGTTTGAAAGAAAGGGGATTAGACATTAGAAAACCTAATAACCTAATAAATAATCTATCTCCTTTACTTTTTCGCTTTGTTGGTGATACTGAGGTCATATTCGTCGCCGTTTTTTTTTTAATTATAAGAAGCGATACCAGTGTAGCATCACCACAATAACCGAAAACGGCTTTAAATCAAATATTTAGCTATCTTGTTGGAATTCTCCTTTATTGTTATTTGGTACAAGCAAGGCTGTTTCGAAATCTCCTTATCCCGTTATGTCGTTTTGGCTACGCGTTCCTTTTTTTTTGCAGGAAATCTGTATTTTCTTCGTTCAATAATTCTTCCTCTGTTAGCTGGTCATACTGACTGTCAAAACCATCAAATATTCGAGCACATCAATAGATCATTGGACGATGGCATCATCAATGCAGTTTTGGCAGTTCAGGGAGCTTGTTTACGTGGACTTAGGATATTTTCAGTAAGATCGGTTTGAGATTTTGTGATCTAAATGTATTACGATTAATGTAAAACAGCCGGAAACCAGAAACCAGTGTTTATTACTACATCATTTCCTGAATCTAATCATTCAGAATCCAGAAAAAAGTCAATGAAAAATTTCGTTTGAGCGGTTCAAATTCTAACACCTGGAAAACAAGCTTCCTGAACTGTCAAAAAGTGAGGTTAACGTATTCCGTGTAATGATCTATATCGAAACTGTTTCGGAACTCGGCTCTCCTTCCGAAATTTTTTTTTCTCTTCGAATTCAAACTTGATAAATCGAAATGTTTTGTTCTCGCCGAAGAAGTGGGTAGAGATGAATTTTATTTCCTAGTGTAAAATTGGGTTTTCACTTCAAGAAAACTGTAATTTTTGTGTAGACTTATTTCCTGCCACGGGAATTCAAATCCCGGGTTCCATTTAAAACACACAAGCGCACAAATTCAGTGACGCTTTTCCCGACCTGTAAACCAGTCTTAAACCGGGAAATTTTTAACATTTGGTCCGAGAAAACCGGGAAAAAACCGAGAATTTGAAAATGAAAATTGAGTGGCCACCCTGATTTTACATGGTTTATCTGTTATAACTTTTAACATGCTTTATACGAAACAAATTCGGGTAACAAATCTGCTTCTAACAATGTAATCAAAGTGTAAATCCATTCGTTAACGGTAAATTTACAAAAGTTCGAAAATCGTCCTTTATAACCTAGTGTTCAAAGTGTTTCTATTTTTCGAGATTGTCGCTGGTTTTCTAATTTTCATTTGAAAGTTTGAAATGTGCCATGCCAAACGCTCTCCTGCGTTGAAAAGCCATTATGAACCGAGGGCGGTAACCTTATTTGTAAATAATAGTAACTAAAAACTTGATTGATTCATTTTCCAGACCTAAAACGATTGGTTGATGGTTGTTTTGCGTTTAAGAGCGATTACGAACTGACCCATATATAGTACCACGAAATAATTCATGATATATTATTTTCCTAGTGGTCGTAAAGGTGTTCGTCACTCCGTTCATTGAAAAGTTGAATCACTCACACTTGACGATATTTATTAGCGATGTTCACAGGATCAAACAACAGATGTGTAGAAAAACGTGTCCTTGGTCAGATGAAAAGTGCTACGACACCCAAGCGTTGCCTTTGACTATGCGCCATGCTAGAAACAAAAAGAAACGACAGAGAACAATGCATACTCTTGTGATACTTTGCATATATGGAACATAAGGACAGACAAAGGCGCTGGTGGGTGTTGGTGGATGGTTTCTCAGCTTATGCATACAGCAGCTAAAGTAGAAAGTGGAAGCAAAATCTCGATTGACGACAAGTGTGATCAAGTGCGATTTCGGGGTGACCGATGTTGCTTTTTTGTCAGTCACTTGACCCTTGGATGCTTGTTTGTTTGTAGAATTTTTCAAACAACGTTCTTTCCACTTTCTGGTGCAATGTTTCATGTCTGAAGACGTATATACAATTACATATTTTGATAGATGGAGCTCTAAATATCTGCAGAACACGGCTGTGAATAAATATACGCCGCTGTTTCAGGACCGGTTATATTATCTGATGAATGATAAGAATGTTTTCAACATGTAGTCTATTTATAAATTCTCGAGTAATTCATGATTAGGGCCTGAAAGCCATTTGTAAACAATGACTTTAAACGTTGATCTCTCACGAATCATGAGAATCCTACTTTATCCAGCTACTCCATATGGTAGAACTAACATTCTTCTACCAGATGCTGCTTTCATTTCACGAGAGTGATTTAAGACTCAAGAGAAATCGATATTTAAAGTCATTGTTTACAAATGGCTTTTGGGCCCTTAACATGAATAACTCGAGAATTTATCCATTGAAAAAAAGGGTTATTTTCGGTTACCCAAATTGTCAATGCAAGGAATAGAGACAATTTTCAACACAAAATATTTGTAGGTCGGAATGGATATCAAGCATAGTCGTTTACTGTGTCATAATTTTTTTTTCTCCTTTGTCTCTAATGTCGCTAATAATAGTCGGAGTTTGCAAGTTTAGGAGAAACTATGCGCTCTTTATATAGTATCGTATTTCTAACTGACTGATTTACGCACAATATTTTCTGTACGAAGGATTAAAAAATGGGAAAGTTGAACAAAAGACTTGCACGAGAGTTACAACATGAATAGTTTTCCTCTTAGTGGTCCATCAATTTCAATGTATCTCACTATATTATTATCATTCAGCGAAAAAAAGCACATCAGAGTAGACCTCCCTCAATAAAGTCAGTCTAGGTTGATAAAAT
Source organism: Aedes koreicus (assembly GCA_024533555.2). Classification (NCBI taxonomy): domain Eukaryota; kingdom Metazoa; phylum Arthropoda; class Insecta; order Diptera; family Culicidae; genus Aedes; species Aedes koreicus. The sequence goes on from JAHHFK020004681.1 coordinate 55,589, forward strand.
TCTCATCAGTATTTCTTTCGCATCCAATCAACGGATTTGGTGCCGGAAAAGCTTCTTTCTCTATAACTTTCCTTGTGATTTTTCTCCTGCAAATAGGAAATACTTTCGCGCACACGTGAATCACGTGTAACGTCTTCTTCGACAAAAAATCTTTTTTTCGGTTGTCACGCTGGATTATCATTATCTTTCAATTCGGCTGACTCCACTTCCCTTTTGGCTAGAACATGGCGTACATCCAGACCGTCACACTTACTACATATACATTCACTATGCATTCGCAATGTCACATTGAGATAAAATCAAATCAGTACAGATAATGGTCTTTCTTTGAATTCCCCGCCAGATTGTTCAGGGATGAAGGCGGAACGCTATCTTCACTTCACCTCAAGTACAACCTCGTTCCTACATGTAAAACATTCCTTTTACGATCGTGTCACTTCAGATTGGTTTGGATGTTGTACCTTTGTCGTCAGCTATGTGATTTATTTAAAGATTAACTTTTTGGCAAGGGAAAACTGGTTTAGGTAACCTGCATGAATGAGTTTGTATGTGCCTTCTGGTACGTGTTTGGATTCAAACCTTTCTAACATGAGTCTAGAGTAATGCACACAACACAAACTTTGGGCAAGTGCACACGTGAGGTGCTTCTCTAATGTCCAAGATGTTTGGTTGGGCTTTATGATTTCGAAAAGTTACCGATGCTTTCGTCTGTACGTCAAGATGTCCTGTGGATAAGATTTGGCCAGTACTGACTAACATGGAGCTAATAAGTTCGTGGTCTGTTACCTACCAGTTATCTACCGAGAGAAAATGCAAAACTTTTTGTTAGTTTCCTGAAAATATTTTCTCCTCCTTTTATGTTACAAGCAATAAAGGGTGGAACGAGCATGAATGAGCCAAGGCTGATTAAGTGCACCCTGATAATGTAATTTAAATTTCACATTTGTTTTAAACCGTTTTTTATTTCTCAATGTTTTGAGTTTTCTTGAAGTTCCGTTTAACGATTGCTCAATAATTGTTAAATTGAGCGCATCTCCGATGAGTTTGGATGGTTTTTGTCTTCGAATTCGACTTGCTGTCCGTATACCATTCCATTTCTCCGCAGTGACATAAAGCGAATTCCGTCCAAAATGTTTGAAATAAAAATACCCGAAATTTGTGTCGACCAATTTCTGAACGTCTTACGCTACAATATACTTTGTTTAATTTTAGATGATAGATCTTGGCTACGAATTCGTTTTATTCCTTTCTCATAACGCGTAATACTTTCAATATTAGACGATTAATTTGAATGAATATGTCATGCGTGTTGTTTTTAAATTTAATTAATTTTTTTCTTCTGGAGCGTCTATTATTCATTATGCAAATATCATGCCACGTCATACATATGTATATATACGGTGACATTATCACCGTTTTAAGATTTGTTTCCTTCACTAAATAAAAATAATTCAAAAGCCATAGGAAGAAAATGCCACCTTCCTTTAAGAATTTTTGTTTTAAATGAAATACTTTCATCCATTAAAAAAAAAAAATTTTAGTTAGTCTCACAAATAGATTTTAGTGTTCTGTCAAAATAAAAAGCTGTAGACAAGCAGTGTCGAATTGGATAAATTGATATTGGTTACATTTGATAATGGTTGTGCCCAAGCTGGCTTTCGGAGGATTCGAATTGGGTGAGGATTGTATTTTCACCCGGTTTGTATTTTGGATAGCTCGCTAAAAATCGTTCTATTCACATTTGATATCGAGGATTTTCTTCAACCTTTTCAATAAAAAGAATGTGTTATTCAGCAAATATTCTACAATATGAACAGGGTTAAGAACATACCTTACACAAGTGTGGTTGGTGATGCTATTCGATGCTATCCTTCAAAAATGATTATTTTTTTCTTCTTGGATTGCAAGCTTATTTCTCATGGGATAAACGCATCTTTAAGTTTTTATCTTAGTGTTCATGATGTACTTAGTGTTCATGAATCGAACCAAGCCACGTCCTCTTGTAACGATTATGTGCGAAAAGGCGCCAAAATGAATGTCAAAATTCAATGCCACACATGCCAAAATAAAAACTGAGCTGGCAGACGTTCTAATAATACTTATACACCAGCACGCTTTTTACTTCATACATGACATAATACGCGGGTATGTGATGGTCCAACAGGAATCGAGTTATTATACAATGATCACATCTTGTATACCTTATATATTTACAATATATGTAGTGAAAATCCATCAGCTGAGATTAAGCGATCTTAACGTTCGTGGCTCGAATCTTGTTAAATCCGTTTTACCTGTTTCATTAACAAATACAAAGACCTAAACTCATATTTTTGTATTAGACAACAGTAATTTTATCGCGTTCTCTGTTCATGTGGTCTTTTCTAACATCCGCTGCTGAAATATCTATCATAACTGTAGAAAATCTGTCATCCACTGGTTGGGTGTGTAAAAACATCCATCTCCTTACAATTTTTCGGTTCAATTCATCATCGTTCACAGTTTTAAACTGGAATGCATACTCACTAACACAAATACACAATTGGATTCGATAGATTATTTATTTTGTGGGGAATATTTTCATCAGTATACTTACAAACTTTTTTCTCTTCTCGTTACAGGTTTGTCCAGAGCTCTATAAATTTTATAAAAATGTTACACGAGTTTAATCTATTGAGCTTATTACTAAAATTCATGATGTCCCACGATTCGGTGTAACTAGGTCAGCAGGTAATGTTGCTTCGATTAGCGTATCTTCTTTTTCTTAGAATCTTAGAATTTTCCGCTTATTAATTATTAAAGTATTTAAGGGAGATTAAGGATTGTATCGAAAATAAGCTATCCACAAACTTTCTTTCAAATTATGTTGAAAACCGATATTTTATTCATACAAAAAATTGATCCTTTATTGTACGAGGTTAAACTTGAACATAATGAAGACCGGATGAAATTTAAGTTATTCCTTCACGAATTTTCGAACTTTGGATCGAATGCTCTTCATCAAGTTCCGGGCAAGTGTTGCATCGCATTTTTTGGACGCTTGAGCCCAATTTTTTTTGAACTCCTGCATGTTCCCAGCTGCCTTATCAGTCTTCTTGAAGACCCTCTTCACGATTGCCCAGTAACGTTCGATGGGTCGAAGCTGAGGGCAATTTGGTGGAATGATATTTTTCTCAACGAAATCTATACCCTTTTCCGCAAGCCAATTGAGAGTGGTTTTGGCATAGTGAGCCGACGCTAAATCCGGCCAAAACAGTGGAGGTGTACTATGCTTCTTATGTAAAGGCAACAATCTCTTCTGGAGACACTCAGATCGATAGATTTCCGCATTTATAGTTCCGGTAGTGTAAAAAATGGTTGACTTCAAACCACAGGAACATATTGCTTGCCATACCAGTACCTTTCGACCGAATTTCTCCACTTGAATCGACCTGTCCGCATCGCTCACATCCTCCCCAACGACGGCAGTAAAGTATTGTGGACCTGGAAGGGTTTTTGAGTCCTCCTTTACATAGGTCTCATCGTCCATCAAAACGCATTCATCCGGACGCTGCAAAAGACGCGAATACAATTTCCGGGCCCTTGTTGCTGCTCGCTTCTTCTGTTCTGCACTTTGTTTCGAGATTTTCTGCTTCTTGTAGGTCTTCAGGTGGTTTCGCCTCTTGATACGCTGGATCATTCCGACACTCGTTCCTGCTTTTTTGGCCAAATCACGTATTGACATTGATTTGTTCTTCATGATTAGAGATACCACTTTCTGCTCGAGTTTCGGGTTGGAAGAACCGGGTTTTCTGCCTCTTCCTGGTAGCCCATCCAAAGAATAGTGTTCCCCAAACTTATTAATGATGGTTTTAACACTCGCATGATAAATTCCAAACCGCTTCGCCAATTTTCGCATGGTAATACCCTTCTCACTTAGCCATGTGTCCAGAACCTTAATTTTCACTTCCTTTTCAATACGCGACATTTTGAAAACGCAGAATTTGAACCGCACAAACAAATAAACAAAAGAAAGCTGACAGTCAAACGCACAGCATGCAGTGTTCAGCGCATAAAAAACCATCACAAATACATGCATACAACGCAAATGTATGTGGATAGCTTATATTCGATACACTCCTTAGTCGATCGCGAAAATGGATTGCTGCCAAAATTAGTTTGTTGTTTGCTCTCAACTAAGTGTTTCAAATATTTATTGACAGCTTATTTATTGAGAGCTTTTGATGCTAGTACCATTTTTTCATTAGTATGATTGTGTGGCAAGTACAGCCATACTCTATGTCCAGGTAGTCGAGAAATTATTAATTACGAAAAATGACTAGACCAGATCGGGAATCTAACCTAGCCACCTCCAGCATAATGTTGCTTTGTAGCTGCACCTGTAACAACTAAGCTGAGGGAAGAAAATTCAATGTTAATAATGTCTTTTAGTACAACTAACGCATTGACTACTTCTTAACGTATTGAAACAAAAAAATGAAAAAAATATGTACATATAAATTAACACTAATTGTTGAGATGTTCCTAAAGTGATCAAATCAGGTCTTCCAGAATGATGCACCAATATACGCTAATGTACATAACGTAAATGTTTGATTATTAAATTATATCCTTTTGAAATAAAAAAAAACATGATTATACATAAAACATAATAAAAAAAAAACATAATACAAAACACATAATTTTTCAAAAAGTGTATAAAATTTTCTTCAACTTACCTTATGACTCAAACTTACAGTTTTGAAACTGTAAGTCTGAATTAAATCTAAAGAACATTATTTTTGTTTTTTGTTTTCATGTATTGAGTTTTTTTTTTGTGTAGCGTTTATCACAAGTAAATTGTCAGTTTATTCTACATGTTTAAAATTAAACGTGTTCGTCTTAAACATTATTTTTAACATGTTAATAGGTACTATGGAAAATCAGTACTTCGTACAACTTTGATACCTGTATTTGGAATGAAGGAGTGATATTTTGGTGTACTTGGAATCATTTGTGATTGCCGATAATTGTCACCCCATTCCGCAGAACCCTCCTCCAATTCTTCTTGCGTCACATAACAAAATGATATTGATGTGAAATTATCTTCATTTTTCTTCATTCTACTAATTATGTTTTTATTGCGTGAAGTACGTAATAAATTATAATGTTTTGAAATGGAAATATTTTTTCATCAACATGAGACCCTAGGAGTAGACTGCTAGAACCAAAAATGTGAAGAAAAAGTGTTGATAGGTCCGTTAGAGTACGGCAGGCTGTGGAATTGAATAGGAGCAGTGAAATTTGAGCGGAGGGCTATTTTGAAAGGCAGTATTCAACCAAGCACACAATCACAAGGCAATGGAGGAGAAGAGTACCCCCCCGCTTGATTGGCAAAAGAGTGCGCGCTTAATCGTGCTCATATACCACCAATGGCTCGGAACAGTTCTAGGGATGTGAAAATTTCTTCCTAAAGTCTACATGTGACAGGCATCAATTTCCAATTAGAGGTTTGGAAAACACAACTTCTAATTTTACCGGTAATATTTCTCTCGTCGTCATTTACTTAACAACCTCACTTAACAACAACTTACTAACTTTAGCTGACATAACGAAACAGTGAAATAGTGTAAGAATAGGTGATGTTTAATAGAGGTACTAGACGTTTAAATGTAAAAACAGAACATAATATGACAAAAAACAGAAATCTATGATTCCTAGAAAAAGGCGAAATACATTACGCCGAAACGTCGGAAAATAGAAAAAGTATATGTTTCCATTATTAAAAAGACTGCAAACCAAAGAAATCATCTCATCGTTGATTGGTAGAATCAAGAGATGCATTCGCAAAGTTGACATGAAAGCCGTACAACGCTCCTATTCCGACATCAAACGGATGCTTCGCCGAACAGCCGATTACGGACCGTTTTCAAAAATTCATTAATTTTTTTTTTAACAATAGTCAATGAATCAATAATTTCAATAAATCAGATCTTCTTCAAGTATGTTTGTCTTTTTTTGACAGCTTGAGAAAGAAATTCCAAAATTTTAGTTGCCACCCGTTATCACAACAAAGCCTAGATTTTTAAGCGTTCCTAATTCCATATAATAAATATCAAACGAACGAATTCCAGGTTGATGATCATTATTCCAATGAGGACTTTGAACAGCATCCTGATGTACACATGAATAATTTTCTGCAAACTCACAAACAATAATTACCTCCCCTTCTTTTAATGAAGATTGTATTTTTTTGAAAAACAAATATCGCTTAATTTTTACACAATCATGAGTTAATAGTTTTTTCTTTCGATTTCTAGCTGAAATGTTCTATAAATTCAGCTATCTCTAGTAATCCATTATTCGAAAGATATCTCAGGCTACAAATTATGCTTGTCAGTCTTCGAAAAAAAAAAATTTAATTATAGTAAGTTTGGGGCAATTTTCACATACATGGAGATAACAATATGTTGATGTTGCCGATATATTACACAACAAATGTTCGAAATGATGTTTACAACGAATATTTTTTTAGACAGTGATTCCATTCCATACAAAAGCCGGAAAAAAGTCTAAAAATGGATTTTACATAGCTATGTTATATGTTTCCAAGTAATTTTGGGCCGCTAATTTCAAATATGCTATCTAAATTAACGTATTGGGTCACACTATCGAGATATGGCCACTTTATGGTCCCCTGGAATATCCGGAACATCCGATAAAATGGTAAATTCATTAGTCTCGTCCTGAAGCAATACGATATCTATCAAAACCATTTGTACATAAAATGTAAAAATTAAAGCGATGTGGAAAACAATTTATGGCTTTGGCCATTGCATGGTCTTCCGGAAGTTCCGGAACATCCGTAACATTTGATAATTCAGCAATTCCATATCAAAAAGATGAGGTGGATTTTAGAATTTCGCAATATTTGTTTGGTTTGCTTCTTTTCGGAAACTTTCTGACTTCAATTTTTCATTTTGTTGACCCATTTCGAGATAGGGTGGTCCAAAAAACGAGAAAAAAATTATAACTGTTAAACCAATTTTTTGACCGATGTTCAATTTTTATGATGAAAAAAAAATGAAAATGAATGGGAATAGTATTATGAAAAAGTAGGAATATAAAAGGATACAATCTTATAATTTAAATCTTTGTGGTTTTTATTATTATTTAAATTTTAAAACTCAAAATCCGGCTAATTAGCTTAAAGTCTGCACTTTCACTTTTTGACTTACATTGTTCTGAATTATTACATATCACACATATTAATGCAATGCAACGTGATCACACATACTAATGCAATCGAAGCACTGAGTGTAAGTTTGATCCCCGCTTCTGATGGAAATGTTTGTTTCAGCAAAACAAAAAGCTTGTCATTGGACTATGTACAATTAACGCTCTAAGAGGATGGAGTTTGAAGCTTTGTAATAACCAAAGTACAGAAAAAATGAGATGAAAATGGAGTGGGGAGGAATTGACTTATAGTTTTCCTCAATTTTGCGTTAGATAATTTTTGACTCTTAATGTGTTGCACGTTCTTTTGAGACTACTGTTATTTTGCTTTCTTTTTTAACCCTTTATTTAGCAAAATATATTTGTTACGTTCTCTTTTCGCTCCATGATGACTTTTCTAAAACATTTCATATCATCTGCTTAATTTTAATCATATTAAATGGAGCGTAAGACTAGCTGAAAAGTTTATGATAATTCGAGTAACTTGTTTAAGTATCTTCACATAACATTTAAATTTATTTGGAAATAAAAACCCTAAATTTATGAACCAATCATGAGATCTGACCCTTTTTTACACTTCCCTGGGAGTAATAGGAATACGAACCCGGATGTGGTCATTGTGGTCCTGGAAACTTGATATCATCACCATTGCACTTATTTTTGAGTTCTCATGTTATTTGATGCGTCACAAGATGAGTTTTGATCCAAATCCGAATCAGACCACTTTCCCGGGAGTAGCTGGAACATCAACCCGGATGTAGCCAATGTGGTTGAGGACTTTTGATATCATCACCATTGGACTTATTTTTGAATTCTCATATAATTTGAGGTGTCGCATAATGGGTTTTGATCTAAGTCGAAAATTGGCCACTCCCCCGGGGGTATCTCCGGAACCAGTTAAATGATTCCAATAAATTCAAAAGCGACATGAAGGGCTATAGTACCTTCCATTTGGCGGTTGTTTTATTCGAATCGGTTCAGTAGTTGCTTGAGAAACTGAGTTAGAAATTTCGTTACACACATACACTACACATACACATTCACACACAGAAATGTGTTCAGTTCATCGAGATGAGTGCGTTGTATATATCACTCGGCCTTCCAGGCCTTGGATCAAGAGTCGGTTTTCTAAGATATATAAAAATACACTTCATTGTAAAAAAAGTAAACCTTGTGCAAAATTTATTAATTTACCAAATTTACGGATTTCCCAGACATTCCAGGACTCTGGCCTCTCGGAACCGTATTTGCGCAAAATGAAACCAAGATTTTTGGAAAGCTGGCAAAAAAATCTTCAAAATAAGCATATTGTGGAGTATGTGCGCGTTGTGCTCATATTTGGAAACTTAGTTGAATTTTTTTTTCCGATTCTCCATACATTTTATATGGGAGTAAAAAATCACGACCATGTAGAACCAATACTTTGAAAAATTGTGGAGAGCGCAATTTTCATCCAATCTTCATGAAATTTTGGACAAAGAAATTTCAAATAGTGTACAAAAATACAAAAATATATTTATTGTAAAATGAGGAAGTTGATTTTTCGACTTTTTTCCGCCTTGGCATCACTGTGCGGCGCAGTGGTTAGCATTCATACCGCTTACGCCAAAGTCACGACTTCGAATCTCACTCCCAGAAAAAGGTATTTGAGTAACTACGATGGGAGAGCCCGAGGCAGAAAATCTCGATTAAAAAAAAAGAAATTTAACAAGAAGTCATTGGGTTATTAACGTTCAAAAGCTGACCACTTCTTACGACACACTCATTTTGGGTACTAGTATAGTGTACTCCAATATAGAAAACGATTACGGTGTCTATGTCACAAATGAGAAGGAGAACCGTAAATACGCAGTGCATATACAGTGACAGTTGTGAATGGAGCATCATGCACCGTAGAATCAAACAACTGCTTACTCGGAGATGAAGGGATGCTACCGTGATCTGAACTAGATCATTATTAGTTGTATTTTAGCCGACTAATATATTTTGTTTCGAGTACCTCACGAAATCTGAACAATACAAATCTGAAAGGAAATATCAGAAGATTTTCCAGAAGTCGGCAACAAAATAAAGACAGTTTACAGTTTGAATAAAAAATCACACCGGAAGATCTGGAAGTAGTTTCTAAAGGAAATTTTAGGTAGATGAAGAAAAAACATAAACAATAATTGTTTTTCAAGATATCTCAAGAAAGATACCAGAGCTCTTAACCAAAAATAACAAAAGAAAAATAAAAAATATTCAAATTAAATTATTAAAAAAATATTGAAAGATTCCAAGCAAATGTAACGGAGTTTCTTAAGCAACAGTCATTGAGGAAATCTATGAAAAATCTGTGAAAACTAAACATTAGAACAAGAACGATTATCTCCAAGACGATCAGAAGGAAGTTCATAAAAAGATCGAACTGAACTGCCATGAAATGGAAGATCTAGTGAAAATTCATAAGAATATCCGCAGAAAATGCATTGGAAGTCCACAAAAAGATACATCAGAAGCAAGGCTGTTCGAAACTTAATCGTCTGTGGGAGAATTTTGCAAGTCTACGGAGGAACTTCACTAAAGGTAAAAAAAAAGATCAAACTATCAAACTAGCTACCCTTTAGATTTCGATAAAACTTCTTTGGGAAATCAAGTGAACCTTTTATCCGCATTCTTATCGATCAATCAAATAGATAAGCTGTTTAATACACTCAAAGGCTGATTGTGAATACAATTCATTTTCGTGCATTTTAAGAAACACACTCGCTTGGTGGCCGGGCAAATGCGGGCGCCAATGAACACTCGTGTCTGGTGGACTGACTGCGGTCGTCAACCTGTTAACTTGTGACCTCATGGCGCCCGAACTCTGACTCTTACCTCCACGAGGTGCTCGGTGGGATGCTAGGTGGTGACGTGTCATTACCTAGTATGCGAACAAGTCCAGGGCGCTGGACTTATATGATAAAATATAAGCCAGCGAATAGAGGTCGAACTTCAAAAAGAAAGTAATGACTACTGACCACAGTTATAGACCTCGCAAGCGGCCTGTAAATAAGGGGCAATGATGTCATATCGAACGTCTTGTAGGTTTCGATGAGGGATACAAGGGAAAAGAGCGAATAAAATAGGAAAAGAGGGAATGGGGAGCACACTATTGCGCTCAGGTGCTTGCGGTCCTTATGCCGTCTCGAATGAACTAAAACGTCTACAGCAGACGTACAGTTTAAAGAGACGTTAATATAATGAATCACTCGCTTGGTGGATCATCTGTTTTATGGCTCACAGATTAAATAAACATATAAAACTAACATATCATACCAATCATTAATTACCACTTTTTGGTTTCTTTCTGGTCTCTTATTTTGGTCTCCATTTTCACATGGTCTCTTCAGTTCCTATTTTTTAGAGACTCACTCACTATCAGCCTTGCAATATAGTTCAAAGCTCTAGACTCTTTTCTGTTTATTAATTAACAGTAATATTAATGTTAACCCTTCCTGCCAAAGCCATCTAAACCTGATAACTAAAAATTCAATATGGTTTCTTGAAGTAGCAAATGCCAAATTAGTACCTAATTAAATATTTACTATTTCAACTGTGCCTCATTTAAAAGAAGGTGCTCCGGAAATAAATGTCGTGTTATGGCTCAGAGCTTCGCTGTTTTTCTCCATTCAATGTGGAGAAATTCCATCCGCATTAAATAAAAACTAAGTGAAGGGATATAAACTTTTGCTCTCAATTGAATTCCCGCGGAAAAAGGTGCTCGATAGCGGTTCGCCGGTTTCTCCATAGCTCAAAGCATTCTTCGCATCTGGCAGGTCCACAAAGTCTTCCACAGCAACCAGCAGCACCTCCAATATAGTCTTCGGTCTCATAAATTTTGCTTACCAGCTATCGCTTTGAAAAGTTTTCAAATTAAAATTTCAGAGAAATTTGCGTAATCTTGCAAGCTGGCTTCTGCACGGCGACAGTTTGTTTGAAAAACTGTTTCTCAGACTGCAAATTTTCAACATGTGCGGTGACGTAGAAGGTCTAGTGTGGCACAGTTAACTACAAAAAAAATGTGCCACACATAATCGAAAAATTTAGTTTTTGGTTTCAATGTTGTGGAAATGTTTTAGCGGAATGCTATGCAAAGCATAATGAGAAATAGAAGCTTTGATTTATTCTTATTTATAATAGTTAAGGAATATGCTAATATTTTTATTTTAATAAATTTTAAGTTATGCAGATTTATGTTGTATAATTTTTTCTTATTTTCTAGAACTTTTAAGAAGAAAGAAGCAAGGTCATTTTTTACGGTCATGTTTTACAGTCTGTAAAGTGCCCATGGACTGAAATTGGGAACAAGAAGTGACCGAAGTGTATAATGCTGATATCACTCACTAAAAATATATTTGCATTTGAAGCAATGAGATGATATTTTTTTGGCAACTGTTCACTTTATACGGAAAATTAAACTTCTGGGATACTAACAATTCAAATATTTTTTCTTTAATTTCAATTATTCTTCCTAACATTATAAAGATGTTTAACATTGTCCATAGTGCTGAATTGAATCATAACACTGATATTCCTTTTTGCATTTAAATGATTCTAGTAAGGCAGTTGAACTATAATATTTTTCTTTTTAATACGGAATTCATGGGAGGGAGCAAAAATCTGGAACGTGATATGGTACTAAACAACAGTTTTGTAAACCGTTGAATTGCCGTTTTTTACGGATTGGCGCCCGTTTGTAATCGATTGTATATTTTTGTTCCAAAAAACATAAACCATGCAGAGTTTGTATGGTCCCACCAACTTCTTTTATTAAATAGTGCTTAAACATGATGTTTGGACATGTTTTTGTGTTCATTTAAAATAAACCCCATTCTTGAGTAATTTAGCTTAAAAACATCTATTGTTAAAAAATATTCCCAATTAATCTTTTAACTACATTTTTTAACCCCGTTTAAGACAGAGTACATGTTTTTTACGAGAAATTATCGAGTTGTTTATTTGAAATGTATAAGTTTTAAACCCAACATAAGTCCCTGTGGCATTTCAGCTAAAGGGTATACGGAATCAAATTACATAAGAAGAAAAGATTCGTCAACATTCTCGCATACAACCAAACTATTCAAACTTTCAGGAAATATAATAAACCATATTATTTAAGTTTTTGCCATGTTAATTTTATTCAGTTTTATTCTCATTTTCAAATGCACTTTCCCTCCTCTTAACACTACTCATAAAATGTTGTACAACGTTTGAATTTTTTTTTGTTGGTTGTTTTTTTTTTTTTGGTTGAAAATAATGTCTTTATATATTCCTCTGAATTTACTTTCTTGGGCTGTTTCCCAAGTGCCTGCTTCGTGATCTATTGGTCTGCGTTCGGGGATTGGGATGCTTTAGTATGAAATTGACCTCTTTCGCCTTGTTCTACTCCAGAACATCTTTCGAGTAAAGGCAAGAAGCTAAAACCGGTCAGAAAAGCGTAGGACCACTGTGTGACATTAGTAGAGGAAGGATGGGGGCAGGCTTTCCTTCAGGTAAACCTGCCCATTGATCTTCCCGGTTGTCATGAATGAGGTGCTCCACTTTCCACTCAAGCAAATTATCTGCTAGATTGTGACAAACTTCTGCGTTCTAACTTCCTCAGGGACATCGAACTTATGATGAGCAATGAAGGACAGAAGTTCATGAGTAGTCCGTCACGTTTTTTTCGCATTTGCACGAAAGTTTTACTTCAAAAAAAAAAAAAAGAGAAAAATGCGTTTCTTCAGGTTCTCAAATCTGGAAACCGTTAAATATATCCTTGCTTGGCAAAATAACTACTTGTTTCCCCATGATGTCGAATATGCTATGCTGCGGATTGCATCGTCATTCCAGTGGTGACACATTCTATCCGCATTTGCATTCCACCAGGGTATGAGCGGTCAGTATTTCGTATTCTGTGAGATTCCATCTTCAGCAGGGTGGAAAGTTCGTGGTTATTTATGCTAATTGAGATTGTCTTCTTCCCATTGGATAGAATCTGTCTTGGGTGTTAGAAGGCTGGTACCAAACAAAGCAGTACAGCCAATAAATCAAAACAATCAAAATCTTCGATTCAAGCTGTTTTCAGCCTGGATGGATGCAATTTGCCCAACGTGGAGACCTACATACTGACGCGACTCTTGCTCCCTGAACCGGATCTTACCAAATAAACCGTCTGCACTTTAAACCAGATCTAGCTAGCTGTCAGGAAGCAGCAGATGTTGGATCAAATCCAAATAGGGTGGCACAATTTGAGATGATACCGTAATAACATCGAAAGGGTGTATGTAATTCAAAATGTATAAAACGACAAATTCACGCCGAACATGTGCAATTTAAACTTGTTCTCTTGTTCCGTCGTCGGGTTTCTTCCGCCGTTTGCCATAGTTTGTGCCATTGGTTTTTCGACACTGAGATTTTGCAAAAGGGACCCATTGACCGCCACTGACCAGCTCTATACAAACCAGGATGTTGTAAAAGTGCACATCCTTGTACTGGCAGAAACTTGTCTATGTCTTTGGGTTTAGTGTTTACTTCCTTTTTCAGCGTTAAATATATGGCGTCGCATGGGCGCTTTTACTCAGCTCAGTTAGGATGTGGAAATTGACCAAGAAACGTCCTTAGCCGAATGTCGCAAAGTTTCATTTCGGTCAGGCAGAAGCAAGGCGAAAATACCGCAAACAAGATGGGATTATATATTCTCTTTGGTGTACATCGTCATCCATACCATAGCCTTGCTTTATCAATGTGAGAACCTAACATAAAAGCAAAGCTCAACAGCAGTTACCAAGTAATATTATTATTACACACACGTCGTGCACTGAGAGCAATGGACATGCTATCGGGCATCCTAGGGACAAATTTTCGTCAGTGTATTGTGTGAACCAAAAGTTCTATGCTGGAATACCAACCGCGAAATATTATGTTTTCTCGTTTGTGAAGTTGACCATGTTATCTTGTACAAGTTATCTGTTTCGTCCAGAGCATCGATTCTATTTAACTTATTGCTGTAATGATCTGCATCTGGGAGTAAAGAAGCTTCAAATAGAGTTCTTGTTTGTGAAGATTACTGCCGATTCCATCAATTTTATTTTGCAAGCTAATGCATTTTTGTTAGAATAAACGTGTTTTTCTCTTTGTAATTGAACGAAGCCCTCATGAGAGTGTAAGCCTTTCGCTTTTCATAAGGTTCAATTTACTTCGATACTTTCAAAAGAAGTTTTTGTCAACGCATCATTTCAGATCGCTTAATGCTCGCATCATTCTGTTCCTTATCCTACACAAAAGCCTTAAGTCTTCACTTCATTTGTGATTTTTGTAAAAGTTTGTAAATGTTTACAAACTGTGTTATAAAAACTGCACTGATCATCTTTGGGCGTGTTAGATGCTGTATCTGAGCTTGCAGCTCTTTTGGACCTGTTCATAAACCACGTAGACTCATTTTTGAAAATCTCAGACCCCCCTCCCGTAGACTTTGGAGCTAAAGTTTGTTGCCAAGACCAAGTCCCTCAATAACTGTAGAATTAACGTTGAATATACTATCTGTAAAAAAGAAGTACCGATGCAAAAAATGCCATTTTTCAAAGTAGAACAAACCTGCAGTATATATTTTTTTTATTTAAGTATCTTGATTAGATTCAGCCCAAGCTCAGATCTTTCGACAAAAGCGGATAGATGCCCGTCTACTTCAGACTTAAATCTGACTGAAATGTTACAAGAATTCAATTCAACTTCAATGTTACGGGAATTTCATTGTTTTGATTTTGTAGACCCTGAAGGCACAATGAAAGAAAGAAGCGGGTTGAAATGTAGCTGGTCAGACCGACCTATTCTTCATTTGAACATGAGCCTTAGTAAGTAAACGTGTCGGTTTTTCAATACAGGGTTCGTTTCCTGCTACAATGGAATTTTTATCCTCGGGTGGATAATTTGTTCGACTACACTGGAGCATAAGCGTATCAATGTGCTTGCCACACACTCTACAATTGGATCATATGGAACGACCCCCAATAAAAACTGTGAAAATGCTTTGAAGAACACTAATTTGAGCGACATACAAAGCTCCTAGAAAAGAGTTTCATTGGTTCTTCAAAACTTATGTTTATAAATTCACTGCAAGCATATGATTTTGAGTTTGAAAAAAATACCACTTAAGACATAGTTTAACGTATAAATTCTCCATACATTAAATTACCATTTTGGAGATCATAGTACATCATTTTTCCTCAATCTTCATCTTCAAAAACACATTTGGGCACCCTGTAGTTGACCGCCTGGTGGGTCATAAGGTCGACTGTAATTAGGTCGAACGCCACAAGGCCCAATGCATAAGGTCGAATGGTTCATGGGGCCGAAGCGGCCTAAGCTGACTGCCTGACTAATCATTCTTTTTTTGTTTCTGTTTGCTAAGAATCGCCTTCTGTTCAAATTTAAAAGATGAAAAAAACAACGTGACTTTTTAACTGGTTTGAAGTTTTTAATCAAAAACAGCTTACATTGAAAGAAGGCAAAATCTCTTATGACAATTTAGTGATTTTTTTTGTCCCACTGATTAAGAGAAAAACTAAGTTCAATCTTCAAAAAGACATGTTAGCTAATTGAAAATTTTGAACTTCGAAAGAATTGCTCATGATGGAAAAACCCTTCATGGAAGTTGGAAGTTTATGTACCAAAGATATCAAGTTAAATTCTAATTTTGCGTGTTCATAAATTAGAAAGAACTACTCATGATTGAAAGAAGGAAAGTCTTCCATAACAGTTCATTGCTTCAAGCCCCGAATATTTTCAAAACTACTAAGTTCGAAGTTCAACTGTTTGCAGATGACGAGATTTTAAATAAGGAAGAACATAATTTATAAATTAAAGAAGAATACATCTCCCATAAAAGATCATGGGTTTCATGTACCAAAAGATGTCAAGATATACGAAAATTAATCATCAATAAGACATGCTGGAAGATTGAAAGTTTTGAAACATCAAAGATCTGCTAGATGATGCATGATTGAAAAAGAGAATGAAAGCTCATTGTTTGCATTTCCCGACGATGTCAAAAAATAATCAATACAATCTTCCACATGACATGTTAGTAGATTGGAAGTATGGAAATTATAATGAACTGCTCATGGTTTCATTGGCTCCTTTTGCAAAGGTTGCATGAAATGTTAAGTTTAATCTTCTTTCGGCATAATACACCCTCAAACTTGTTTCTACATTATTGCGTGTTTAGTGATTGCTACAACACTCTAGAAAAAAAATTGCATCTTGTTTCTCAACTTAAGGATGCGGCGATAATTATTGCGTCACTGTAGCTAGATTGGTGAATCGGCTACACTGTCGTTCTACGCATATTTGTCCTATGTTCTATGAGTTTCCTTATATATCGGGACATTATGCTTATAACGGGAGTATAGTTATCGAAAAGAAACCGAATAGTAACAGTAGTTCAGTGTATGTATTTATTTCAGCTTCATCTGAGTCTGTAGAGTCGATTCCGGTACGTTTTCTCAGTTTTTTTTTTCACTTCCTCGACATTTCCGTTTCGGCCTTCGTCTCTTCTTTGCTCTCACGCGCTCCAACATGTCTTAATAGGTTTCGATCGGACATAGTTAAGGACAGCTTGGTGGGTTCGTACCTTTCGGTACAAAATCCACAAAATTAGCCACATACCACTCATACACGGTTTTGGAGTAGTGAAATAAAGTCAAATCTACCCACGACAACGGTTTTTTTTTATCGTGATGTCTGGCAAAATCAGATTTTGGAGTTACTCAGTTGTGTAAATCTCAACGTTTATGGTGCCTTCGGTCACGAATGGTTAATTCCATTTGCAAGAAGTGCCTGTGGCCTGCCAAATCAGGTACTTCGAGGCGAATTTCGTCAGCTTCTTCCGTTTGAAACGGTCATCCACAGAAAACTAAACCTTACTCGTGAAATTTTACTGTCCCGGTAACTGCTTAGAATCAGCTTTGATTTAGGTATCATCATCAATGATGCAGCACAGATATTTCGTTAGCAGCTTCGTGTAAAGTTTCCGGGCACGCGTTTTGGCAACAATATGCTGGCTTTCGTCGAGATTTGGGACGTTCTTCACCTTGTACTTTTTCATTCCGGATCGTTTCTTGGCCCTCTGGACGATTTTTTTTTAATTTTCAGATTCCGGTTGAAATAAGCAATCAGCGCCCTCTCGTGCGTTGTTCTCAGTTTTTCTCCAGCTAGGCTTGTGACTGTCATCCTTTCCTGAAACCCTTGTAGGTGGTGAGAGAGATGCTCAAATGATGTGTATTCATTCATTTTCCCAAGGTGACATGCGACAATCCATTTGAATCAACAAAATCCTCTCGCGAACGGTTTGTTTATTTTCGTCCATCCCAACCGTAATCTCACTGACAGCAGCACAACTGAGTGAATGTGTACAATATACTTTTAAGATAAATTTAGTTACAATTTAGTTAATTTCGTCAAGTATGAAAAAAGTTACGCAAGTTTGAAAGTGTCGCAATAATTATCGACTCACCCTTTACAATACGCCATTATTCATTTAAGGCCAAAACCAGCCACAACTACAATCTAAGTAAATATAGAGAATTTTATAATATGTTTGTTGGCCAGCCCTGCTGAAAAGATAAAGTTATATGTAACCTCAACGTTGTCAATTTAACTAAACGTTTGGGAACGATACTCTTTAACATTATATTTTTAAGTGCAAAATTCATGACTTATACCTAGTCATGAAAAACATTTTTTTTCATAACTCTCCATTACTTACATTGGCTCTTGAGCAAAAGGAATTTTAATGTTTCTCAAGTGTGAAAGGAATCCTTGTTTACATCCGTTTCATCGTACACGCATACGGTTGTTGCCAAATCCGTGTGTACAACTTCCGGACCCAGCATTTCACATTGACTTTTTGTTCGGCACTTGGTTGGTTGATAAATTTTCTGCTTCTTGTATGTCTTCACATTGCTACGCTTCTTTATCTGTCGCCGCATGCCAACAGTTGTTTCAGTATTTTTCGCCAGATCACAAATCGATGATGTGTTTCGGTTGATAAGGTTGACTATATTCCGCTCCAAATTTGGTTCACTTACCCTTGGTTTTCATCCTCTTCCCGGAAGATCAGCGAACGTGTAGTATTCCACGAACTTGTTAATTTTAATGATGAATTTCACAGTCGTGGGTGGATACAGAAACGCTTGGCCAAATTGTTCTTCGGCCACAACTCCTACTAGTATCTCCTTTTCGATTCGTGACATACCGGAAATAACAAAATTTCAACAAACAAATAAGTCCTGATTAGAATTTCGATAAATAAACTCGTCGAATACAGATAAACACAAACCGATACCAAAATGTGCATGTGTGTGAGTAGGAGCACTCTAATCGTATACAACTCCTCATTAGTTGTGCTTAACTAAAAACGTATTTAGGAATCGGGCATAAAACCCCATTATCGGTAAAAATTACTACCTACATCTTCCATGCTGAAGTCATGTGCAGTCGCGATATTGGTTATGAGAAAGCATTTAAATTTTACGTCGTCTGGATTTGTTATTGATTGGTGCATATTTTCGAGTTGTTAGCATTTCTAGCTACATCAAATAATGTTAGGTAGTCTTGCAGTGTCATGGGTGAGCATAAAAAAAAGTGAAGTGGAACAATTCGTTCGGAGCAAACATGAAAGTTGATATCACATAAAAGTGTATACATTTCAATCGCGTCGAAAATAAGTTGTAATTTAAGAAAATGATGCTAGAACAATGAATGTACATAAATGAGATCGTCGGGAGCGTCGTTGTGAATATCCCCATCATGCTTCTGTGATTTATGTTTGTTCTGCAATTCCATTCTATTTATTCTGTGATTCCGCACCATTTTGCTATTGCAATTGTTTGTTGAGAATATTATTTGCTGTGGTTAGGATTTGCAGGAAGGAAACCTTCAGCAGGAACTGAACGAAGCACATCCCGATACCGGCACTATTTCCTCCAATACAATGAGTAACAGTTCTGTGGATGAAACTCACTAGTGCAATGCAGGCGAAGCTTCACGACTGATACATCAGCTACATTCTGAGGCCCAAAAATCGATAGAAAAGTGTTGCTTCTCGAAAATTTTGATATTTTATTATTTTCAGGAAAAATAGGTGACACGAAGGCCACAGTGCATGACAGTAATTTCTTTTCAAACACCAAAAATGTATTACAATGCTAACGATACTTTCCTATCATCCACGGTGGACGAATATTGCGAAAGTATACATATAATATGAGCTTGCCAGCGTTGTCATGAATTATTGCCTTTTTCCGTGGACAATGTTCTTTTTCACATATGAAGGTAAATTTATTGCTCTTATTTCACTCGTTCTGCTTGTGAGACGAACTAACAAAAAGAGCAGAAAAAATATAATTATCGATTCGAGCGGTTTTTGTCCTCTTTAGATATCATGGCAGAAGAGGTAGGGTTATTAACATTGCAGGATTAGCAATCGATAACGTTTATAGTTCGAGGTCTTTTTGTAACTTTTTTTTACAAATAAAATCGCCGGTACAACTGAAGTTCAAATTGAATTTAACTCATAATTTCATGCCTAAATTTATTTTGCTTTACTTGATTTTGTTTCCTCTGTCCTTAGATAGAAAAGTGACACAGCTTCAAAACAATGAAGTAAATATAAAATGACAACTAATTATCTATCATCCATAGATAAGAAGACGAATCCTATCCTTCTCCGTCATAGTTTAAATTTTGAAAAATTGTGAAGTTAGGGGATTTGAATTGGCAGCGTGGGAATGATGAAATTTGTTTATCATAAAAAGTACACACTTAGAACTTATTAATTGAACATAAGACGTAATTCATCTCTGACAAGAATTTTAGAACGTAAAAAAACCATGTTAAATTAATTCTCCCGAAAACGAAACTCATGCAACTCGCTTGCACGTGTTGATCTCAGGGCACAAAATTTACATAACTTTTTTGTAGAATGTAGACCAGTGCTATGAGGAAAACAGCCATTTGCTGGTCAGAAGCAATAAAAGAAGCCAAAGCGCTTACACGCGTGCGAGGCTCGCACATAGTTTAAGGTGTACACTAACCACGTGTATGCTGAGTTTTCGTAATGCTAGTTGCATATCTAACGGGTGGCTTAGCAATGTTAATTTGATGTTTAGGTTGCATTTGTTTCTTCGCGAGTGCAAGAAATTAATTACGAATTAAAATCGAAAAATTACATTTTTATTACTGAACAAGCTATTGTTATCGGATAGTACAAAAACCTATTTCAAATAATATTAAATACGTTCCTGGTTGGAAATTTTAAATTTCCAGATTTGTGTATTGTAAAGGGTTTTTCGATCAAAATTTGTTCAAACAGTAATGTGTGTGAGTCGATCAAAGTTTTATTAATAAGTCAAATTCTTTTTCTTTTTCAAGTTCAGTTAATGCAGAATACAGGAGAAATATTCAACAAAGCTTCTTTTTTACCGAATGTGAATTTCCGGGTCGTTCGTTTAACACCTGCCATAAGATTTTGTACAGTGTCCTTGTCCACATTATTCGCCGCAGAACGCCAGTTTGCCTTGAACTGTTTCTTGCTCACAATAGCTTTTTGAGTCTTCTTAAGGTTCCGCTTGACGATGGCCCAATATTGTTCGATTGGGCGGAGCTCTGGCGTGTTGGGAGTGGTCCTTGGGCACCACTTGTACGTTGTTGGCAGCATACCACTCCATGGCCTTTTTTCCGTAATGGCAAGATGCCAAATCCGGCCAAAGTAGAACGGCACTCGCTCAGATAAATTTCTTGGTTGACGTCGCAATGTAAACGTTTCTCTTCAAGCCACAGGTACAGATGACCTGCCACACCAGATATTTCTTCCCGAACTTTGACAATTTAATGTGAAAACCCTTGCGCTGAACTGGCCGGCTTGACGTGCCGCAAGGGCTCAGTAGGGATCAAGACTCGAAGCTAAGAGTCAGTTCCTTTGTGGTTATATCACATTTATTAGCAGAGCAGCACATCGAAATTTTAGGTTCATTATATGCTTTATATCCCATGATTCCTTATATACTATACAATTTCAGATCATCCATGGATATCCCATGTTTTGTAAAATAATTTTAAATCAATTTTTTTTCTCGTGGCTATGATACATTGTCTTAGCTTTC
>JAHHFK020004682.1:0-52500 GCA_024533555.2 Aedes koreicus
CTGTTGCAATTGTAGAGAGAATTATTATGAAAGTGAAAGTTTAGAGAATAGAGTACGAAAAAAAAAAATTAAAATTATTTTACAATACTTGGGAATTCCATGGATGATCTGGAATGAAATATCGTATAAGGAATAGTATGTATATCTAAAATTTAAATGTGCGGCTCCGTTTCCTTGTATCGCAAAAATCATTTGAAGTGAATCTCATTATAACAGTGATTTTATTTAATGAAATGAATTTATATGCAATTTTATACTATTATATCATAACGTAAACAAAATAAAACAAAATTGTTTTAAATTTTGTTTATGAAAAACGGCTAAAACTTTATTGCCAGTCATGCTTCTCCTTTTCTCTTAATCAAATTGATTTCAAAGATGATCCCAAAGTGTGTTGAAACTATCTATGAAATGTGATTGGAAATATTTTCAAAGCGGCTTCCATGCACACGTTCGTCTGTCGCATCTACTCACCTCGCTACCGTCAAACTGACAGCACCACCCAGGCTATGCATTGGCCATTCGAAGCCCATATGTTACTACGGTAACTGTACAAAATTCAGTAGATAAATACCATGGAAAAACTAATTGATGTAATATTACGACAATGGAAGTGAGTCTTAGTTACGAGTCTTGACAATGAATCCCTACTGAGCCCGTGCGGCAGGACAAGCTGGCCAATGAGCTTAAATTAGCTCAGAAAACATGGGAAAACAATCTAAACAATATGTACGGATGCTAGTAAGGAGATGTGAGAGTGAAATCTTACGACCTCGCCGAAAACGTTTCAATGCAACAAATCTTCAAAATTCTTACTGCATACGATGAAATACTAAATATATGGATACGTACAGAACAAACAGTTGTGCACAGATTTTCAACGTTTTTACTCCACGCAATATTTATGATCACGAACGGTACCCAACCATCTATTATTTGCATCCGTTCGCATATTCATACGCCATCGTAAACTCCCTCATTTCGTGATTTGTGTCTAAACAACTCGCACCAGCACACATTCCGCGTTTCATCCAACAGCGGTTCAGTTAAATATATTGTGATTGTTCCTTCGCAGTTCCGGAACCGCATGCCGTTTAACACTTACAGGCAATCTCATCATACGACAGTAGCCTGACGGGAATCAAACACTCTAAGACTTTGGGAAATGTGCGACTTGCTTACTCAGAATTAGGAAGAATTTCAGAATGCTGAAGATGATAATCATACTCAATTGTATGTGTGATTCTATTAGGCGATTGCGCTCGAGGAATCAACATGAGCAAGAAAGCAATTAATTCATTACGTTACATAACGAACGAATGAGATTTCTATCCGCTTGCGTACTTCCTCGACAGGTGAAACCCGGTAATAAAAGGTAAGTTAATGGATTATTAATGTTCATAAGATGATACCGAAGTTTTTACGCCTTAGAAAAGCTTTCAAGATGGCAACCTGTTGTAGCTTTCAGCATGTTGATTATATGCCGCTGAAAATAATAAACAGCATTGTTCACTTTTATGACAGGCACTACAAATTATCGTAAATGAAACGGTATAACCGGTGTCTAATCAAATTTCCTTACAGTAAAGTAATTGTAATTATAATGCTGGTAATTGCTTTATATACTGCCAGCAAGGGCTGGTAAATCTCCTTCATGCGAAGCGAGTCGATTTATAGTGACCTTCCTATTCATTTTTTATATGGTTTTTAGGGGTATTAGGGGCATGATGGGCATCTTGGGCGAAATAAAAATTATGTTACCAAATATTGACTCTATTTCGTTCTTTGTCCGTATGGTCACTGTAGTCATAAAACAAATTAATGATGAAAAAACTAAACTTAAATACAGTGGGAACGATTGGGGCATAATAGGCATCCTACTTAATTGCGGATTATATAACTCACTAGGTGCCTAGATCACAAACAAACGAATGCATACAGACAAATTTACATTACACACACATACTTGATCACCATTAACGGGTGTTCAATAAAAAATGAGAATGTTTGCAATCATATAGTTTAAAAAAAAATATTTTTTTCAACGAATTTAGTATTTTTTATTAAAAACATAATGTTCATTTTTCAAAAAAACGTCAATGAATATTGAAGAAGCTGTGGTTAGCCGTACGATGCAACTTAGTCGCAATGCTCTCACAAAAGCGCTGGACGGCACTGACGTCCATCTTCCGGATCCTCGTGGTCAACTGCTTCGTATCCTTGGCCAGCCAACTATTTTTGTACACTAGGGCACTGAGGGAGCCGAAAAATCCTCAATGGGACGGCAGTGGGGCAAGTTGGTCGGGTTCCTTTCTTTCGGCACGTACGGTATCTTTTTCTGCTCAAGATACTCCAACGTCTTCTTGGCGTAATGGGAAGACGCCTTGTCCGGCCAGAAGACGTACTTCCCATCCGCATGATGCTCCTGTAAGAACGGCAGAAGAATTTTCTCAAGACACTCCTCATGTTACACTTGTTGATTGATGGCCAGACCGCTCGGCTTGAACCACGGCTTTGAAATCCCTCTGTCCGATATGGCGATGTACAGGATAACTTTTTTTTTTAAATTTATGCTTAAACTTATGTTTTACTTTGGGGGGGTGTGGCTGACTTGTCGCTGGAATAGTAGCTGTCATTTCCTGGAATGTGGGTCTTCGAGAGCGGAAAGTAACTTTCGTCGTCCAGCACGTACGACGTCCCGTGGTAGTTCTTCGTCATCCACCGGCACTGCGATTCACGGTCTGCTCGTCCGTGTACTCGGGGACCAAGTCTTCTTCCGACAGATGATGTCCTCCATCTTTAGGGGTTCGGTGAATCAAGGTATGGGAGCAGTGATATTTTCGGCCGGCGTCACGCAAATTCGTTCCGTCCTTGTTGTCGAACAGCTTTTTCAACGCTTTCTTCTTCTTCTTCGTCATTATCTTTGCCGGACGGCCGCTACCGGCCTTCCGCTCCACGCCCAGGGATACCAGGATCCAGTAAACTGTACTCACGGGCACGTTTTCGTCTCGAAAGTGGTCTACCATAAACTTTTTTCCACGATGACCATGCGTTTCGTAAAACCGGACAACACGCTCGTTACTTTAGTTATGGAAATCATTCTCATTTGTAATTGAGCACACGTTACACATAAACAGGCCAAAATGTAGTTTTTTTTTAAAGATGTATGATGTAAGATATGTACTACCACCCATTGTAGCATGGAAAATAACCGACAGCAATGGGGTCTCCTTACTATTTGACTTGATCATGCTTTAATAACCACTGATTGTCTTCATCATTGTATAAAGGGCCAAAATGGTTTGGGTGGATCGATAGGCAACACCACTTAGACGTATCGACGGGGAAATGAAGGACGTCATTTCTTTAATCGTAGATAAACTTTTTTCAGACATAACACAATTTATTTATTTATATATTTAGTTCTACCACAGGTAAGCAGACATACCACCTTGATCATTACACAGCGCAATCTCTGCATGCAAACTCTACCGCCATCTTTGGAGTACAACTTGACGGCTGATCAACTGAATAAATTTCGTATGTGCGTAAGTGTTAAAATTTAAACTAAATAATATACATATAATAATAATAAAATGCAGCTATTTGCCTCTTCAGATCATGCGATGTTAGATGATTGTAACTCTGAAATGACGAAATTTTCCAAAGTCTGTTATTGATTGTTGAACCAAAACATTTGTTGATAAAATAAAATAAAATTGATCACCTGGCAGCCTATCAAAATAGTAAAGAAAATTTAAGCTAACAATAAGGCGAAATAAATTTTCATATTGAGTATGAATAATCCCAAAAACGGAAACCTTATACATAAACTAATCGTAGCAGTTTCAATGAACTACAATTCATTAGCTGATTATTCATTTTTGATAATCTTGGTGTCTTTATCGCTGTAATTTAACAAGCTGCCGTATGTAAACAACAATCTCGTTGCAAGGCAGTTGGTTGGTTGAGACTAGGTGATATAGTCATTTCGCCCCTATTAATACTTTTTACAAATATGTAACTCATTACCGAAAATCAACTCCAGTGCAAAAATGATGGAAAATTTCGTCTCAAATTTCGTAAGTGCTTGCTGAGTATCAGTACAATTTGACTCACCAATGAATGCAATTTATTTTCCAATATTTTTCGGTTACCTTAAACGGATTTCAACTAAGGTATTGACAAATAATGTTTTTCCAAATCTTTAGTGATTATCAAACATCAAATTAAATTGAAAACTGCATGTTTTTTTTATGGATATGGATGCGGATTTCGAGGAAAACTGACGCATTTGGTCAAAGCAACGATGAATCGAGTGACGTGTGTCGTCTGAGTCAGGGACACTCTCGAGTTCCATCGAATCTCGGAGAGGGTTATGGCAAGGTGATGGTTTCTGGTGCTTGCTATTCAATATTGCATTGGAGGGTGTGATTGGAAGAGCGGGGATAGACACGATGTTCAGGAAATCTGTTCAACTTTTTGGCTTTGCCGATGAACTTGATATCGTAGCACGAAACTTTGAGACGATGGCGGAAACGTACACTTAAGGCTGCAACTAGTAGGATTAGGCTTGTGATTAATGCGTTAAAACAAAATACACAAATGGAAGAGGCTGACGAGAAGACAATGTTAGCCTCCCACTGCGAGTTCAGATCGACGATGATGATTTACGAGGTGGTAGAGGAATTCGTGAATATGAGCTCACTGATGACCATCGATAACGACACCAGCAGAGAGATAAAAAGACGCATTATGCCTGGCTATAGTGCCACCTTTGGACTCCGAAGGGTGCTAAGATCGAACAAAGTTCGCTGAACTTCAACTTCAACTTTGCAGACTATCTACTAGACATAAATAAGACCTGTAGTCCTCTATGGCCACGAAGCATGGACAGAGCTTGTGGAGGACCAAAGCGCTTTTGGTGTCTTTGAACGGAAAGTGTTACGCACGATCTACGGCGGAATGCAGATGGAAGACGAAACGCGGAGAAGGTGAATGAAACACGAATTGTATCAATTGATGAGGGAATCTCTCATCGTTCACACCGCCTCAATTAGTTGACTACGGTGGCTGGAAATATCGCAATAATGTCGGACGACAGCCGAGTTAACATGATTCTTGAAAACAAACCGACGGGCACAAGAAGGAGAGGCGCGCAACAAGCAAGGTGGATCGATCAAGTAGAAGGCAACTTGCGGAATAGAGACAACTAGAAGGCAACTTGTGGAATAGAGACAACTTCTGTATTCAGCAGAGGCTGATCTGGCCTTCGTTTGATTGGTAAGGTAAGTATGGTTTTTTTTTTAAATTAATGGTTGTCCGCGTTTAAATTGCAACACACAAAGCCATTCGCCAAAAGTCCGTCGTTTAACTAATTGTCTTGAAATTATCGAAGTATCAAATTTAACAGTTATACAATGGTCACTTTAAATAACTTGTGCTCCAAATTCAAATGTTCTTACTTTTCTCTTAAGACCATCCATAAGCTTTTGTACAATATTAGAACCGGCAAGTTTTTGTACATTGACCAATGCTTTTTTTCAATTCTTGATCTGTTTTGATTGTCTTAGCATGTTTGCGTAATTTTTGCTTCATAACAACCCAATATTTTTCGGATGGTCTCAACTCTCGGGTGCTTGGAGGATTAAGGTTCTTTGGTATGAAGTTAACCCTATTTCATTTATACCGTTCCTGCACCTGTTTTGAGTAGTGGTATGACGCCAAGCCAGGCCCAAAAATTGGTGGGTTCTTGTGCGACCTCAGTGGTTTTTGTAGGCATTCATGGTTGAAGTCGTTATTAATGGAGCATTTCACATCACGCACGCAGAAATTTCTTGCTAAGTCATGCATTATTTAGCAAATTTCATGATTTGCTTTCGTTGGTGCTTGGTGCTAATTTCACCTTTTAGAACGGAAACCACGGTTTTAGCATCTATTACGCAACGGGGTTTTTTCATCAGCATTTGCGAATGAAGATTGCGTGGCCGTGATTTTGCTGCCACATTCTGCTGTTCGTTACGATTTAATGCCTTCTGGACTTTTAACGTACGCAGCCCAGCCAGATTATTGGCCGTTCGCACAAAACTTTTGGTCAAGGTTTTTTTTACAATATCCCGGACAGAAACGTTTGGTTTTCGCTTGAAAGTTTATACTATCTTCATATTTAAAAGAATCTCATTACACCTTGTAAAAGAATCACACTCAGCTCACTCAGTTTTAATAAAACAGATCCAAGTACGTACACTGTTCCAGTAGATACCACCTAAAAAATATAGGTAAGCTGACAGATGATATTTGTCGCTTTTGTAATTATGAAGTTGAAACTTCGGAAAATTAACTGTGTCAATGCAGTGCTTTATTTCAGCGTAGATTGCGCACTCTCGGAAAGGGTGTCCTTATGCCTAACGAGATATAGTCTACTGAACTAAGCAAGGTAAGTAACTTTATAAAAGAAGTCATGCCTTCTTGGGGTGAAATACAAAGTCATAGTGCGACCAGCACCCCAAGTAACACACAAAACATCTTTTTAGAATGGTTTATAATTGTTAGTATGATAAATGTATTATAAACGCATTGCAAAACATGTCAAGTTCGGAGCGATTTTGATCTCTCGTATTCTATATATCACCCTGGCTAGCGGTCGAGCTAAAAATACTGTTTTCGCTGCTGAAAGTGATTGATACTTTATTATTGTTCTTAAAAACCTTGTTCCATACATTTATAAAACATGAATAGGACTAGTTTTTATGGGTAGTTCTAAATACTGTTGAAATTACATAACATCAACCATGTTTTGCAAAATGTGTTCTGTTTTCTCATAACGATGAATTTGTTGTACAAGATTGTGGTTTTACTGACAACGGGAAGCATATCATAGATACTAAGAGTTTACTTTTCAACAATCGGAGTTGGTTGAAATAAATATTATATAAATTCCATAAATAAATTCCATAAATAAATTCCATAAATAAATTCCATAAATAAATATAAATTCCATAAATAAATCGCCAATGATCCATTATAGGTTTGAAAATGAACCATAAACCATATTTAGAAGTTCCATAGCAAATCAATCTTGTGCATTTATAATAATATAAATGATCCATTAATTATGCCGGAATTATTCCAATTTTGGGTTTAAATTTTTTTTTAATTTAACTACGGGAAAATCGATCCCTGACTGTGCTACTACTCAAATTTAATAAAATGTCCGTTCCTTTATATATGAGGCTTGAATATTGCTATAAAAGAAGGATCACTTTGGAAAAGATTTTTAATTTTCAGAAAGCTGACTTACTTTTGCGATCTCACGTTCTTTTACGACCGCAACTGTGACATTTGTTTCCCAATAAGTTTGGTAAAGAGCACTCGTGCACGTGAAGAACTACGGCAGCCTTATTTTTGCACCTTTAAAACTGAAGAAATGATCCATGAAAAATTGTAAATCCACAAAAAAATAAAATAGAAATGATCCGTAAAATTCATCAATTTGATCCATACTTTTAACAAAATTTAGCAATAAAAAATCAAAAATTAACCGTTTTATATCAAGGGAAGAATATATAAAAAATTTCGGATTTCCCATTAACACATTGCAAATGATACTTAAAAGGTTCAATATTTTTCCTTAAACTTTCAAAATTGATCCACAGAATGTAACATATGTCCGTATCATCTATTAATTATTGTAAATGTTCCATACATAAATTGCCAGGGACCCCTGATAGTTTGTATAACAAATCATAGTCTTCAAAAAATGATTCATAACAAACCAACTTTGTGAACTTAACATTATTTGATCTCCCCGCAACTGCGACACATGTTTGTCAAGAAATTTGGTAAAGAGCTCTCTTGCACATAGAGAACTTCAGGTCAAATTTATGACTTGATTAAACTGTTGTTTCAGAAAATTTGATTTAAATTATGCCGGGCAGACGCTTGCAGTCTAACTCGCTGTCGCTCGTCGGACCAAATTAAAAAAAAACATCCTCTGTTTGCATTATACCGTCAAATGCTTGAATCAGCCGTTTGCTTGGAATCTAATCTACGCTATGTTAACACTTCGGATGTCGGAAACATCTACCGTTTAGTTCTTCAATCCTCAACACGGCTACGCAAAAACTCCGCAATCCTTCTTTAGCAGTAATACTATATCCGGATACCTGAAAGAACGGACATGCAACTAAATTTGAGTAGTAACGCAGTTGGAGATCAATTTTTCAATCTTTGAGGATCAAAATTAAAAGAAAAGTGCCCCAACCTGGAAAAATGCAGGCATAATTTTTGGATTATACCATATGGTTTAGCGAACAAAACTGGTTTACTGTGTATCATTGTTATAAGCTTATGGTTCATTATTCATCATTCTATGGATCATTGGCAATTTATTTATGGAAAATTTCAAATAATTTATGGAACATGTGAATTTATTTTATTGCACAAAGGTTACATTCTATGGATCAATTTTACAAGTTTAAGGAAAGTTATTGATTCTTTTATGGATAATTTGCAATATGTTTATGGGTAATCCGTACACTTTTAACGACCATGCCCTAGATATAAAACGGTACATTTTTGATATTTTATTGCTAAATTTATTATAAAGTATGGATCACATTGCTGTATTTTATGGATCATTTCAATTTTGTTAAGGATATTCACCAGAGTCTTATGGGTCAAAAATGCGTTTTTCGTGGCACGATTTTCAATTTTTTATGGATCGTTTATTACTTTTTATATGCAAAAGTACGTTTGCCTATCAATACTTTCTCTTCACATCTTTGGTTCTAGTAGAAATTGCTGTCTGCTACTAGGGTCTCATGTTGATGAGAAGATATTTCTAATTTCAAAACATTATAATAAATTATGTACTTTTCGCAATAAAAACATACTTTTCAAATGAATCATTTATTAGTTGAACTATGAACTGTGGAAGAGAAACTAAATTGCTGGGTTATTAGCTGAAAGAAAGCTCGCTACAGAATCCTAGAAGAAAGGGGATATACAATTTTCAGCCACAACATCATTACTTACAATGCTCGACACACGTTCTGAGAAAATTACAGTGCCATCCTCCGGTTCATATGTATTCTTGTATACTTGTATGCGTTTTCCAATTAATAAACATAACCTAGCCCACCAGCTTACGAACCGAGCACGAAAAAACGATCATCATGAACATCATTGTCGTCTGTAACCAATCAAGCGGGCTGCCTCAATCGAGATAGGAAAAAATAAGTAAGGAGCGAAAAAGTCAGCCATCCAGCAGCTCATCTTTTCCAAACCCGTCCAACACCATCTCACGGGTATTTCAATCGCCAGTCAGTCAGTGTGCAACATTTGGTGTGTTGGAAGAGTTTTCCCAAGTCGTGACCTGTCGTCATGTTGGTTTTGTTTTAACCAGAAACTGCGATAATCAATGAGTGAGGGCTGGGTTGTGGTGGAGAATCTTATTTAGCTTTATTAAGCTAAAACATAGAAATTATCTTACAGAAAAAGGAGTCTTCTTCACGCAGCTGGCAATTTGTAATAGTTGCGTGCAGCTTCGTTGAATAGAGTTCTACAGAAGGACACGACCTAATAACGACAACGCTACCGTTGTCGTTATTAGTGGAATGTTTGTATCTTTGATCACACAAATGTTAAAACATTCTCTTTTTGACGTAGGACTACGTCTGTGTTTTCAATACTGGGGTACACGTTCGAATTGTGAAAATTTGGAGCGTCACGAAAAATATATAGGTTTTGAACGTTAATAACTAAGTCATTCCACGATTGATTTCCAAAATGTTTGCACCAATCGATCGGAACATTTTCTACGCTTCGATTTAAATATTTCAAACTATTGATTTTTAACATGCAACTAATAAAATTAACGCAAATATGAAGTGATGTCTTTTAATATCGATTTTTCATAGTAAATTTACCAAATACACAGTACTTTCCGCGCACAGACTTCATATTTAAGTAAGGAACGTCTCCTAGGCAGCCATGAATGTTATATAAGGGGTACACCTTCGCATTTTGATTTAGTTTTCCGGCGGTCGTGGAGCTGTGCAGAGTAGTATCTGCAGTTGGACGAGCAGTCGCTGCCCAGAGAGGCGTTGGTGCAGTTGGCTGTTGTTGCCGATGCTCCCGTCAACTTTGCTGCGAGAAATATGGCTGCTGAAGCCTACAAGTTGGCGGGAAAAGCCGCCCGTGACAACGAGACAAGAATCAATCATCCCACGTCACCTGCAGATGGCCACCCGCAATGAAGAGGAGATGAACCAAGAAAGAAAGTCCAAGTTCAATCGCGAACTGTTTCTCCCCCGTCAACTAAGTCCGTCCTTTTCAGGAAGACCAAATTAGTTTGCCAACTAAAGAGTTTATTTGGTTGAAATTTTCTCTTGTGATGTTTCAAATTAATTTCAATTACCGCGCCCCGGCTGAACATAGCATTCATTAAACGTCGGGTCCCGTAGTAAATGACAAAGAAGGTTGAACAACCAACGAACGGAATTCGAGCCGAACTGCGTCACTTCAGACCGACCATGTGGTTGAGTTCGTTGTAATTCCTAGCTATGCATAGCGGATTAGTTGCTGGCGGTGGCAAGCAAATTAGAAAAGTCCACGCAGGAAATCTCAGATTGCTCGATAGCTATAATTCAAATCTTTTGCGGAAAATCAATGACGTCACCAACGAAAATGGCAAGCTTCTCGATCTATGTTTTGTCAGCAACTTTGAACAGGTCCCAAGGATATCCGTTGCTCCTTCCGTTTTAGTTAAAACGGTTCCTCTGCATCCTGCTTTGCATCTCACGCTCGAGGTTGAACATCCGACGAGTGCTCCCAATGTTGCGGATCCCGTCAGCTACGACTTCAAGAGAGCTGATTACGACATCATCCTCGGCATTTTGTTGAGCATCGACTGGAATGTTACTCTTGATACCGACGATATCAACGTTGCAGTTCAGACCTTCTCCAATATCGTGAGCTATGCTATCGATCGCCATGTTCCTAAACGGGTTCTTCTAAAGACCAGAAGTCCACCGTGGCAGTCCGCTACACTACGAAGGCTTAAATCTTCAAAAAGAGCAGCATTCAGACGGTATTCTAAGCATGGTGGAGTTTCACTGCGATTCTGATACCTGCGAATCAACAGCGAATACAAATGGATGTCTCGCCAGAGTCGTGCCAATTATTTAAGAAATGTGCAGGATAGGCTGAAATCAGCTCCTAAGTCTTTCTGGAAACATGTCAACGATCAAAGGAAAGAATCTGGACTACCGTCAACGTTAACATGCAGAGAACGCACAGCATCGAATTCCGAGGACATTTGCGAACTTTTCAAAGTAAAATTCGAGGGCGCGTTTTGCTCCGAGATATTGACACAGGGTCAAAATTCGCTAGCAGCAAGTAATGTGCCGCTATCTTGTGATCTGTCAAACACCATCAATATTGACGATTCAATGATCCGCTCAGCTATTTTTAAAATGAAATCATCAACATCGGTTGGTCCGGATGGTATCCCTGCAGTTATTTTCAAAAAGTGCTGTACTGGCACAATATCCCCTCTTCGTCACATGTTCCAACTCTCTCTAACAACTGGAACATTTTCCTCGCTCTGGAAATCGGCCTACATGTTTCCAGTTTTCAAAAAAGGCGACAAGCACAACGCCGACAACTACAGAGGAATATCTGCATTGAATGCTGTAGCGAAGCTCTTTGAGTTGGTAGTTCTAGACCCAGTCTTCAATCATTGCAAGCAATATATAGCCGATACACAGCACGGGTTCATGCCTAAGCGATCTACGACAACAAACCTTTTGACGTTCACAACATATGCGACAGATGTTATGTGTAAGGGCTTTCAAACAGATACAATTTATACTGACTTATCTTCAGCTTTCGATAAGATCAACCATCGCATTGCATTAGCAAAACTTGAGCGACTGGGCTTTGGAGGCAGCGTTTTACGTTGGTTCCAATCGTACCTAACAGAACGACATCTAAGCGTTAGGATTAATGACTGCACATCTGGTGAATTCCTTGTCACATCCGGTATTCTCCAAGGAAGTCATCTTGGGCCCCTTGTCTTCTTGTTGTACTTCAACGACGTGAATCTTTGTATGGAAGGCCCTAGGTTATCTTTTGCTGATGACTTGAAAATTTACAATCAGGTCAAGTCCATCGAAGACGCATGGTTTCTTCAACACCAACTTGATAGTTTCGCTTCGTGGTGCAACATAAACAGGATGGTGCTGAATCCTACCAAGTGCTCCGCTGTTTCTTTCACAAGGAAGAAGAAACCGATAATTTTCTACTACCACCTCGAAGGCAGCATTATTAAACGTGAACCGTGCGTCAAGGATCTAGGAGTTTTTCTCGATGCCGGACTTACATACAAGAAACATATCAGCTACATTGTTTCCAAAGCAAACCGCAGTTTGGGATTCATCATGAGAATGGCAAAGGACTTTACGGATGTATATTGCTTAAAGAGCCTCTACTGTTCGCTGGTGCGATTCACGCTGGAGTATTGTTCAGCAGTATGGAACCCGCACTACCTACATGGAGTTGATAGAATCGAGGCAGTGCAGCGAAGGTTTGTGCGATTTGCTCTCCGTCGTTTACCATGGAATAAGCCACGTGAGCTGCCTAAATATGTATACCGCATGCAACTTATTGGCCTTGACACACTAGAAGTGAGGAGAGATCTATCACGTGTCATGTTGATTCCCGATCTTTTCATGGCAAAAATTGTCTGTCCGATGCTGCTTAACCAAATCAACATTCATGTTCGTTCTCGTGCACTTCGCAAAAACATCTTTCTTCGAACACCATTTCGTCGAACAAACTATGGCGCCAACGGAGCTCTTGTTGGTATTCAACGAACATTTAATCGAGTGTCATCTGGGTTTGACTTCCACCTACCTCGCCAAAGAATTAAAACTAATGTTTTGAATATTATTAGGAACTATCATTAGGACCACATTGTGTCTGTTGATAATAACAAATAAATAGAAATAGATAACACGTTTGAAGATAAACCTAAATCGGATCGACAAAAAGGTCCTGCTAACCCTTGTTTGGATAAACGTATAATGAAGTCATTCGAGCACAAGAAGAAGGTTTCAGAGCGGGATGTGGCCAAAAAAGTTGGTACTTCAAAGTCCAATGTTTATCGTGACGTTTGGATCTTCGAACCTATAAGAAACAGAAGCAGCCGAAATGGAGTCCGACACAAGAAATATCGCTCAGGCCCAGAGAGCGAAAGTTGCACGATACGATGCTTACTGGGAATTCGAACTGTATAATCATGGATGAGGAAACCAACGTGAAATTCGACTACAAATCCTTGCCGGGGCCACAATATTATATGGTGCATGAAGGAAAAGTTTTGAACCAGTCTAAGAAATCCATTCAAGTCGAAAAGTTGGGTAAGAAAGCTATGGTCTGACAAGCTATTTGTGGCTGTGGGAAGATTTCGCATGCATCAAAGAGTGCCTACAAAAACGACTTCTACCCATGATTCGAAGCCACTAGGATCCTGTTGTCTTCTGGCCAGATCTTGCGTCTTGCCGTTACGCGAAATCATCGATAGAATGGGATACCACTAAGTATGTTTGATTCGTTTCAAAGGGCATGAACCCTCTAATTGCCCTCAAATTCGACCGATTGAAGAATTTAGGCATTGACGATCATAGGCACATCTAAGGAAACATGTCCCCGCAGCAGATACTATTCAACAGGTTGAAAAAGATTGGAGGAAAGTGCCAAAACTTGTCGATAAGAACTGTGTGCTGAATCTTATGAAGAACGTTCGCAAAAAGGTGCGCCAGCTAGCATATAATCGCTAGATTGCAAATATTGAGAATATTAAGCTGAAGTGCTTCCCTAATATTAACAGTATATCGACAGTAACAGTATAAAAATTTCAATACAGAAAAGTATTTTTTGATGGTTTGTGATTTTTTTTTCAAAAATACTTTCTACCAGAAAAGATTATTTTTCAAAATACCTAAATCTCAATTTCAAGTTCAGTTCTTGAACATAGTTTATCAAGCTTCAATTTTCTCGATACCTTATGTTATATGTTTTTCCAAGCCACATCAACCAGCACCCCAAACATCAAACAAGGCAGAGCTATGACCGATATCGCTTCCAATATACGCCAGAAACTAAAAGAATCCTCTTACCCCCTCCAGGCAAAAAATAAATCAAGTTCAACGAAAACACCAACAGAAAACTTGCCAATGATGCTCTCTGCTTTAGGTACCAGTGGGTACATTGCCAGATTGCTTCTGTTATTGTTATTGTTGCTACTGCTGATGCTGCTGCGTGTGGAGCTCTTGCTGGCGTCGAGACGTCGCTGTTCCTCGTCGTGTCTTGCCATTTCCCATCGCTGGCAACCCCCACATACTCCCACTATCTGCCGTACCAATGCATGAGAAATGAACCTGCGTTGCCGGCTTCCTCCATCGACTCATTCGTGGAAATTCGATGTGGAGGCCTGCAGCACATTGTTTTTCCGCAAGGTATTGCGAATGAAGAAAACTGTATGGAAGCGGAGCGGAAATGATGAGGTTAAATGTTATGACGCAAAATGTTGCGAGATATTTAAGCGACGACTGGGGCTGTGTTGCAACTGACAGCCATTGACGGCGGTGGAGAAATGAAAATGCTGACTGGATTTTTCTTCACCGCTGATAGCATTTCTTTTCAGGAAGGCTTTCAGCAAACGGCAGCTAGGCATGCCAGATTAGACGAATAAAACATTGAAGAGGTCGACATGCCGTCAATCTTGCGAAAGTTTTTTTTTTTTTTAATATATCTGTCATCTTTGCCTGCAGCAGTTATACTTATGGATTAGTAGAAATAGTTTTGGTCCTTCCCTATTTTTTTTAATTCTGAGAATGAGGACACTCACTACAAAACGGAAGTTTTGGAGAAAGTTGTTAAATCAAGTTTCCGGTCGATGTTTGAAAATGACCATTGCGAGTTCCAGCCAGATGGAGCACCATCCCACAAGGAAAATCTGGTTTAGAGCTGGTGCAGAGATAATTTGATGAACTTTTAAGCCGAAGATGGCCTTCAAGTTCACCGGATCTCAATCCACTGGACTATTTTGTGAAGTCATACATGCTGTTGAAGGTGAATAAGCAAAAGGAACATTGGCATAAATCCGTAATCCAGCAAATATCGGACGAGATGCCAGGGGAAGTCGTTGCTTATCGCCTGCACCCCTTGCGAAAAAAAAAGAAGGGAAACGGTTAGAGCTAGTCAAAAGGGGAATTATTCTAAAACGCATGCTGTAATGTATCTGTATAATATTGCCTATCAATCAATGTAATGAATTATAAAATCTAAATTACCAATAAGAAATAAATGTAGTTTTGACTTGAATGGAAATATATTGAACACGGTGTTGATAAGAAAAGTATTTCATCGTAGCTATAGTGATTTCGAGTTTCAACCTAAAACTACTTTCTTGTCGTCATGTGATTGTTTGTGATCCAGACACCTATTGTGTTATACACTACCAGTCAAACGTATCGACTCACTTTGAAAAGTATTGCAACATACACTTGAACATAGCATCACCATAAATTTATAAAATTATATCCCTAAACACTGATAACCTAAAAAGTTTGAACCTTCAACAAAGTTGTTCAGAATGTTAAAGACTTCCTGAAAGTGGAGAGTATGGTTCCGAATGTAGTCACTTTGTGGCGCTAGTGGGCGTCAAAAAGAGTACCGCAAAGCGCAAGAATGTATTGCAAGGTGCAGGCTATAAGATTGCGTTTGTACCAAGGGGTTATACAACAGTGAATCATTTTCAAATAGCTAGTTTCATATTTATTGTTGCTAGAAAGCTCAAAACTTCAGCAAAGCTTTTTAGAAGGCCAAGGCTTTCCAGAGGGTAGAGAGTATGGTTTCCAATTCGGGCACAACGTGGCGCTTGAGGCATGTAAAAGAGTGCATTTTTGAATGATTTTATATAGTAATCCTGACCTCCTAGACAAATCACTTAAAAATTGGGTGAGTCAAAGCTTGGGTACATAGTGAATCACTTGAATGTGCGCTAAGTTAGTCCCGAAAACATTGGAATCACCTGAAAATTAAGTTAATGAGTCCTATAAAGTTTGGCTACATTTAAATACAAAGTAAACCATATCTTTGAAGTGAACCAAATCTTAAGAAAATTATTTCAGTCAGTACTGAATAACTTGAATATAAAGTTAGTGAGTTCTGAAAAATTTAAATCAACTCTTGAAAGTTTGAAATAACATGACTATGAGGAAGTCAATCAAACATCAACTTTTTTAAATCGTTTGAAGGTAGGTGAATTAGTTAAATAATTAAATCAGTTGGAAACAAAGTGAACTAGACCTGAAAAGTTTGGAATTGCTAGAATATGAAAATAATCAGCATAGAAAAGATTGAAATCACATTTATATCAGCTTTGTAATGTTTGGAGCCTCAAATATAAATGTCCTCAAAAAATTTGAATCAGCCCTAAAATGTTTAAAATTACTTCAGTTAAAGATTGGAACCATTTGAATATGAAGTGTATTAGTCCTTAAATGTTTGGAATAAGCTAAATACAAAGTGAATTATCCCTGTACAAGAGATCGTATGATCTCAGGACAAAGTGAACCATTTACCATGAACATGATATAAAGTTAGTTAACATGGAAATTTTTTCATCGACCCTGACAAGTTTGAAAGTACTGAAATATGAAGTAAGTTAAACCTCAAGGAATAACTTTAAAAAAAGGGATGAAACTTTAAAAATTTGAAATCACACAAATATGAAGTGAGTCGATTTCAAATAATTTAATTTTAAGTTGATGCCTCCCTAAGCGCAGTCGGTATTTCTATGCCGAACCATGCTGAAGAGGGGTTGAAAAAATTTGTCCTTTTCCCATCGCAATCTAACTGTGGAAGTGTTTCTAGAATACTTGATCTGGAAAGTTCAGAGCAGAAAAAGTCGTTCAAAGAACGTACAAGTCAAGAGGAAGAAGAACGAAGTAAACATTATTCTGGTGACCTGCAATAAATCAACCCTTTATCTGTATTTCAAATACCACAAGCATTATATAAGCAAAATATCAGCAACAGATTTCAGCATCCGTTCAAACTTCCACGATATAATATTCGAAAATTCTTTCTTTTACATGCACACAATGGTGCGATCTAGTGGCAGAAAACCGAACCATACTCTCTACCTTCCGAAAGCCCTTGACCATCTGAACAACTTTGCTAAAGGTTTGAAATTTCTTGAGGGTGGGGATATAGATATGAAACTGTTTGAAAATGCTGAAAAAATGGTCCCAAGCACGTGTCGCTCGTATTTACGAAGTGCTTGTAAGACTAATTCGAGCATTCTAATGTCCATATCATCCGCGAAGCAAACAAATTGGATGGATCTTGTGAAAATCGTATCCTGGCTCGTCGCATAACACCTTCTAGGGCGGTATTGAACAAAAGGCAAGAAAGTCCATCACCTTGTCGAAGTCCCCGGTGAGATTCAAGGGAACTGGATTGTTTGCCTGAAATCTTCACGCAGTTTTGCACACCGTCCATTGTTGCTTTGATCATTCTTATGGGCCTCCCGGGGAAACCGTGCTCGTCCATGATTTGCCATTGCTCTATGCGTCGATACCGCCATAAAATAGACGAAGGTAGTGGTGCGTAGGGACCTGGAATTCACGGCATTCCAGCACCGTACGGTATAGATCTGATCCGTTGTTGAATGGCCGTTGACGAAACTGGCTTGATAACTTCCCACAAACTCATTTGTTATAGGTAATAGACGACGGCAGATGATCTGGGATAGTACTTTGTAGGTGGCATTCAGAACAGTGATCGCTCGGAAATTCTCACACTCCAACTTGTCGCCTTTCTTGTAGATGGGGCATATGACCCCTTCCTTCCACATCTCCGGTAGCTGTTCTGTCTCCCAGATTCAGACTATCAGCCGGTGCAGACAAATGACCAACTCTTCGGAACCTTGGTGATTTCAGCTCCAAAACCATACTTACCAGCTGTCTTATTGTTCTTGAGCTATTGGATGGCACTCCTAACTTCCCTCAGCGTGGGAGCGAGTTCATTACTCTCATCTGCTGAATTGATGTATTCATTGCTTCCGCAGTCTTGGTTTTCACTGTCTACGTTCTGCGCGCTATTCAGGTGTTCGTCGAAGTGCCGCCTTCACCTTTAATCAAAATTCTCGCACCCCGTTTCTTCCAGGCGGCGTTTTTTTATTCCCGGAAAGAACGGGCCTGCTGTTTCCGATTCCGTTTGTAGCGTTCCACGTTCTGCAGGGTCCTTTGCTTCAACACTACTGCCCACGCTGCGTCCTTCTCCTCCAAAATCGCTCTACATTCCTCGTCAAACCAGTCATTCCGTCAAATCCGTTCTTTTACATACCCGACGACGTTCTCAGCTGCGTTGTTTATGGCTGCTTTGAAAGTATTCCAGCAGTTCTCATGAGGGGCTCCATCGATCTCACCCTCGTCTGTCAAATCTGAATGATGATTCTGCGCGTACGCACTAGCGCCATCTAGTGCCCAATATTCCCTAGCTTCTGAAATTTCGGTACTTCTTCTGAACAATTTTAATAAAGATTTAAGTCGGGATAACGATATAAAATCATTGAAAATGCACTCTTTTACATATCCACTAGCGCCGCGTACTCATAGAGTCCAGAACCATACTCTCCATCTTCAAGACGTCCTTTACCTTCTGAAAAACTTTGCTATCTATCAAACTATCTTGGTGGTCGGAATCACGATATAAACTTGATAAAAAAAAGAAACCTGCCCACAAGCGCCTTGGAGTGACCGTTTTCCCAACCACAGGCTTGGCTTCCCTTCGCACGTACCTAGCAAGTTTAGGTTTTGAGCCACACGCGAAGCAGAAAACTCGACACACGCGGTGAGAA
Source organism: Aedes koreicus (assembly GCA_024533555.2). Classification (NCBI taxonomy): domain Eukaryota; kingdom Metazoa; phylum Arthropoda; class Insecta; order Diptera; family Culicidae; genus Aedes; species Aedes koreicus. The sequence continues at coordinate 18,935 of JAHHFK020004682.1, forward strand.
CATTGGTTGCACGCCGTGCACGAGAACTTGAAAACGAAGCAAGAGCGTTGCCTATCGGGAGCGTGTAACAGTCAGAAAGAGAGACACAGGGGAAAACAAAGGTTCCTCGCTCTGCTGTTTCGTAAAAATTTTTTGGCCATATTATGCGGGGGTTTTTCTCTTTTTTTAAATTTATTTAAAATTTTACTTTTTTTTTGCTTTTGTGGTGTTATTGGTGTGACTGTGAAATTATATGACTATTTTATGAAAAATCATATTGTATACATAATTTTAAAATATATAAAAAAATATTATAAAACTAACAAAAAAAAAACATTTTCAAACGAAGGGGAAGGATGTTTTGGGGGTGGGGGGGGGGGCTTTGTAGGAGGACGGAAGGAAAGGGGTAGCAGGGATGCCAATGTTCCAGTTTAAACTGGATTCTTCCAGTTTTTTTTACGGGATCCAGTCAAACAGTTAAATCTTCAAATCGTCCAGTTTTTCTGACTTTTGTCCAGTTTTTTCCAGTTTTTTTCACAACCCTGTCTGCTTTACCCATTAATTGTAGGACATCTTTTTTAAATGTGGAAAAAAGGCTGCTGTTTTTTTAGCGTTTATAAATCAACTTTATCTGTCAACTGCTGCTTTTTGAAGTTTTATCGACGCACACTAGTGAATCATTTGAATTGAAGAAGTCTGAACAAGAGGGAAACAGATTAGTTGGGAAAACAAAGATTATAAGTATCAAGATACTGATAATGAACTCCGGGAACTTAGAAACATCGACTTTGATGATTTGAAGCATGAAAATGATGCCACGTTGTTTTAGGGAAAGGTTTTAGAATTGAAAAAATTTGACATTTCATTTGCTTTTCCGAATCTACGGAATTTGATACCAAAATTATTAATTCTTACTCATTCATCTGCGACGGTGAAAAGAGTTTTTTTTTTCGTTTACAATATAAACAAAACTAAAATTTGAAACAGGTTTGGGACAAACATGATGAAGGGAATTTTGGCAACCAAAAATTTGGTTACTTCCAATCAGGAAAAATCAGGAAAACTTAAAATAAATCAACACACAAAAGCCAAGTATAATTATCAAATGTACGAGTCGGTTAGAAGAGAGACCAAAGAACAGTGAATATTTGTTATTGTTATTTGGGTTAAGTTATATTTGTAAAGTTTAAATATTGACCAGGTGAACAAATAAATATACATTGTATTTTAAATTCAGTTATAGTCTTGGTTTCAGTTTTATTTGTTTACACATATATGATAAAATCTGATTTTAAAATAACACTAAGAATGCTTTAAACAGTTTTTAAAATCTATTGGAAACAAATTACTTTAAATATTATCTTTTTTTCAGCTTGGAAAACTTTGTGTCATTCCTCCACAAAAATGGCCGTGGGTTGAATGTGGTACATGTTTAATACCACAGCAGATTCAAAGATCGAAACGTCATTTAGGTCAAGCGTTATATAATAAATAAAATGTCCTTCGTGGTTCCACGTATAATTAAAAACCATTCATTGACAATTCCCCATATTATTGATAACTGCTTATTTTCCCATATTGTTGTGACAATAACCCTAAAGTTGATAAGTATAAGTTAACAGTATCCTATACAGTTTTAACCATATGGCAGAGGCCAAATAACATTATGCTGAATAGGCGGTTGTTTTCGCTTTATTTTCGTTTTATTTTATGTCAAAATGTTGGGACATAATCCAGAATTAAAGAAATCTTACAATGACAATATGGCAAACAGTAACCATCTGTGTTAGTGTAAAGAATTTTTAGTTAAAACCATTACAGAACAATTCCACATATTGTAACAATATATCTTACATACAACATATAAATTGTAATATGCGACAAATGGTTTTTCATTACGTAGGCTTGATTTTTTTAGGATCCAGTTTTTTTTCCAGTTTTTTTTTGCATTCTTCCAGTTTTTCCAAAAACAATATTGGCAACGCTGGCGGCTGCTTCCTCTCCTGAAGGCCCACAACGTCCCAACAATCTTCTGGCCGGATTTGGCCTCATGTCACTACTCCAAGGACGTGCTGAAGTGGTATGCGGACAATAAGGTCAATTTCGTGCCGAAAATGTTCAACCCTCCCAACACTCCGGAGCTCCGCCCCATCGAGAAGTACTGGGCGATTATGAAGCAGCACCTTCTTAAACGACCTAAGGTAGTGAAGACAGTCGAGGAACTGAAGAAAGTATGGGTTTACATGCAAAAAACGGTTGATTCACAGGTTGTGCAGAATCTTATCGCCGGGGTTAAGGCCAAGGTGCGGGCATTTGCGTATGGACTGTAAATAAAATACGAGTAAAATGGTAAAATGAAGTTTAATAGTTATTGCTCAATCCCTGAAAATTTGATGGCAATCGGATGAAAACTCGAATTTTGCGAATCAATTTTGTGTGTGGCAATTTCATCGTGGACACCCTTTAACGGCGCCAAAGGAATAAATAACGGCCAGAGTTACAATCATTTGAATTTGGTCGGTACCCGCCCAAGCGACACAGCTTGTAATAAACAAGTTGAAAGTACTGTTAAATGACATATACAGGTATTCACTATAAGTGTATAACACTTTATTTCATACTCTAATATGACGTAAAACGCGCAAAAAGTGAAGCCTTATAAAACAAACATGGAAAAAAATCAATCTCATACAAAAATAAAACATCGCCAAGCGTGGGATTTGAACTTCCCGTTGATGATATGCTGTTATGTAATTTCAACAGTATTTAGATCTACCCATAAAATCTTATCGTGTTCATGTTTTACAAATGTATGGAACAATGTTTTTAAGAACAATGATAAAGTATAAATCACTTCCAGCAGTGAAAAAAGTATATTTAGCACATTCGTTAGTCAGATTTATAAATAGAATACGTGAGATTCAACCCGATCCAAACTAGGCATGTTTTGCAATACATTTATAATACATTTATAAAACAAACAATTATTAATCATCGTAAAAAGATGTTTTCTGTGTTACTTGGGCGGGTTTGTCAAACACATAAGGGTTCATCTCTGGGACTCTTAGACGTTTAATGGGCCTAAAGGAACGTGTTACAATAGAAGTGCTTTTGGCTGATTCGACCAATCTTGAAGATTGGTTTAAAACGCTTTTCCTGTTAGCAACGAGACTTTTGAAAGGACCGATTGTGCTGACCGGAGACAATTGTTGAAATTTGCCTTCTATTTAAAAGGCATAAGCTTCATCTGCTTGCCACCGAACGCAACCCACCTGACATAACCGTTGGACGCCGCGTACTTAGGACCAATGAAACGAGAGTGGCGAAAGATTCTCGGACGCTGGCGTGCCTCCCGTGAAGTATCGAAGATGGGAACAATTCCTTTTGAACTCGTCAGTCAGCTGCCTACTGAGGACGTGAACATCAATTTGGGGATTCGTTCAAGGAGTTTCTGAAACAGCACCGCAACGACGTTATCGGATCTTCAGCAGGACCTTCCTCAAAAACACCGAAGCTGGATAAAACTCTCACGAAACGGGGAAGGAATCCCGATACTGTGTCACTCAATGAAACACCTCGACTGGACCCAGGATTCAGACCAAAACGCCCTCTAAACGAGGAAAAAACCGAAAATGGCCATGTTGTGAAGAACAATTGTTTGAAGTTTCGTTATAAGTGAATGAAATGATTTTTTTTTGTTTTGTTTTTGTTTTTCTTTTGTTTTATTACCTGTATACGAGCCCAAAATTAGCTTAGCTTGACTGACTACACGATTCAATGGTTGCTACTCCATGATTGATCAGAATCAGTGAAATTGCACAATGAATCAACTGAATGGGGCTGGGAGTAACCGACCATTCTCACTGTACACGTTTCAGTGACTCAATTTCTTTAATAATCAATAACGGCGCTGGCCACATCCTTGCAATCAGGTGGGAATAGGGAAGGAAAGTAAGTCTGACCTTTGCTGTTCAGGGACCGTGTTTGGCTCTGCACCCCCTTAAAGGTCACAGGAAGGAGGTTTTTCTATGTTAGTAGGGTAGAGCTCGATGGATTAGGATTCACCTTGATAAGTGATGTGATCATATATATAATTCATAATATCTAAGATTAAATTATATTTGATGTAGGTTCAAAATAAAGTGATAAAGGGACAAAATACGAGTTCCAAACGATTTCAACACCGAAAAGTGGCGAAAACAAATTGAGCAACAGATTCAGACGTCTTCCGTTTTCAAACAAAAACTTTAAAATTTCAATTTGTTCAACTACATTCTACATACTTTTTACTACTGGAATTAATAACTGCACCTAGCATGTTGAATTTTATAAAGAGAGCAATCTATGCTAATTCATTTAAAGTTACGATTGAAAGATTTGGTGAAATTAGAGTCCTTAGAAGTAATTCGTGACTTCTGGCAACTTTATGTTTCCATTGATTTTCAAGCTCATCGTTTTAGCACCACCCGGATGAGAGTTGGTCCTATATCCAATGATTTCATTATCTCCAATCCGCTCAACCAATCGCCATGTCTTGTGATATAGAGGGCGAAATATTAAATTTGAGATAACGCAAAGCAGACGTGTTTCAAATTTGACACTCGGCAATCGGTGGATAATCACCTGGTACAGCATAGCAATATGCTTAGAGGGGGGCCGTACGATTTGATGAGAAGCGTCCTCCTACCCGCATATGCGCCAAAAATTGGGAATTAACACGTACGTCTCCAAACCCTTTGAGATAGAAAAATTCGCCATCGTTAACCATCGGATTTTAATGCAGATTTTTGCAATAGATCACAAAATTATCCTTATTCGTGGATCAACACTGGTTATTCCGAAGTTTCGGATTGCAAGGTGGAAGTACTGGAGTAAGTACCTGTCCAGGGATGGTGGACAAAATATTTTTAGATGCGAAACATGGCATGTGGCATATCAAACTTCATGATTTAGTAAAACTAGGTCTTTGGAACACATTTTGAGGACCATACTGTCCACTAAAAGAGACCCTGCCGGATCCGAGTTCATGCGGAGAAGTGGCCATATTCAAATCTTTTTCAAAACCTGGCTTGCGACATATTGAACTTCATGATTTTGCAAAAAATAGGTCGTCGGAGGACATTTTGAGTGTGTCTGACCATACTGACTACTTAAGGAGGGTCTGTGGGATCCAGTTTTCTCCAGGAAAGTGGTCATATTCAAATCTTTTCCAAAACCTGGCTTGTGACATATCAAACTTTATGATTTTGCAAAAATAGATCTTCGGAAGACATTCTGAGGATTTTTGACCATACTGACCACTTAGGAGGCCCTGCACGATCCAAATTCCTCCGGAAAAGTGACCATATTAAAATCATTTCCAAAACCTGGCTTGCGACATACCTCATGATTTTGCATAAAAAGAAATCTTGGGAGGACATTCTCAGGGTGTCTGCCTATACTGACCACTTAAGGAGGTTCTGCGGGATCCAAGTTCCTCCGGGAAAGTGGCCATATTAAAAAAAAAAACTTCCAAAATCTGGCTTGCGCCTTCATGATTTTGAAAAAATAGGTCTTCGGAGGACATTTTGAGGGTGTCTGACCATACTGGCTTCTTGGGAAGGCTTTGCGGGATCTAAGTTCCTCCGGAAAAATGGCCACATTCGAATCGTTACCAAAACTTGGCTTGCGACATACCAAACCTCATGATTTTGTAAAATATTGTTTTGAGTGGACATTCTGAGGGTGTCTGACTATACTGGCCACTTAGGGAGGCCCTGCAGGATCCGAGTTCCTCCGGGAAAGTGGCCATATTCAAATATTTTCCAAAACCTGGCTTGCGGCATATCAAACTTCATGATTTGGCAAAACTTTGTCTTCGGAGGACAATCTTTGAATTTTTTACAAAATATCAAACCAAATCATTTTCCAGGACACTTTGTCGTACTGTTTAGGCTCGTAGGATAGATTAAACAAAGAAGACCTCGCCTAACTTTTGTAATTCGTCCGTCCTCTTCGTACTCTTTTTCTGAATTTCATTACGCTTTGGTGCACTAAAATATGCGCGTCATTTCCAGCTCGACAGTATCCTTTTGTAAAAAACTTTTAGTTGGGGCATGTACCACTAGCCGAGACAGGCATAGTTAGAGGAAAATTGGAAATATCATTCTTATCAATATGCAACTCTAGGAGTGGACAGCAATTTCTGCTAGAACCAAAGATTTGAAGAGAAAGTATTGATAGGTCTGTAAGAGCACGGCATTGAATGAGTGAAATTGAATAGAAGTAGTTGAAATTTAGCGTAGGGCATGTTTGAGAGGCAGTATCGGATCGAGCAGATATACTTTTACCTAGCTACCACAATGTATGGTAGGCAAGGGGGAAGGGAGCCCCCTTGACAGGCAAAAGTTTATCCACTCGATCATGATCATATATCGCCAATTGGCACGGATCAGTTCTATCGATGTGAAATCTCTGTTTACACTTCCCAAAGGCTACATGTGACAGAAATCAATTTCCAATTAGAGGTATTTTTATGACACAACTACTAGTGCTTTCGGTTGTGCTTCTCTCGTCGTCATTTACTTTAACAACATCAGAGAGAAACTCGATAACGTGTTGTATATGCTGATCCTCTTACAAGAGCATGTATTGATGATGTCCCCATCAAGTTAAAATTATATTTCCAATTTTAAAACATTATAATTAATTACGTGCTTCGTGCAACAACAAATAACATGATTAGTTTAAATGTACAGTTAGAAGAGTTAATGTCAAAACAGCTATAGTGGTCTCGCGGTTGAAACGGGATTTTTGTTTTGGTTTTAGTGTTGTTCGCTAGTGAGATTTATTTTCGTGCAAAATGTTGAGTAACTCGCAATTCGATACTTCGAGCATCGCGGATCCGGATTCAGTGTGGGTGGAAAAGGATATTGATCCAAATTGATTCCAAGACAAAGTTGAAGTTTGATATGCCACATGCTATGTTCCGCATCTAAAAATATTTTGTCCACTCCACCATCCCTGGACAAGTACTTACCCCAGTACTCCCAACTTGGAATCCGAAACTACGGACATTTTCGGAATAGCCAGTACAGATTTTAAAATAAGGATAATTTTGTGATCTATTGCAAAAACCGCATCAAAATCCGATGGTTAACGATGGAGTATCATTAATTTTAAATTTGAATTTGTCTATCTCAGAGGGGTTGAGGACGTACGTGTTAAGTTAATTAAATGAGAACTTGTCAAAAGCTATTGGTGTTGAAAGTGGCCCCTACATAGTCCAAAAACTTATTTTTACTCATCATATGAAAAATAGTTTATTTCAATCAAATAGTTTTTTTTTCAATCAATTGCGGTAATATGTTCCTATATATCCATGTCAAACATATATACAAAAATACTAACCATTACAGCTGTTACAGTCTCTAAAAGTTGAAAAATCTGAAAAAAAAAAAAGTGTCAAGTGATGCCCCGGACGACGGTACATACCTAAAATTTACTTCTTTGAATGCAGAACCAACCATCTTGTTGTACCAGACAATACTGTCCTGCAATTGTTATAAATATCTTGAACTTGAAATTATTTGATGCATTTTATTTTCAAACTCCGACTCTAATCGTTTCTTCTATAGTCAATTAGAATATTTTATCAATCACGTTGCTCCTTCCAAATAATACGCAAATAACAATGCATTGAACCAATTTCTGATTCCCAATTGTTCAAATCAACCAAAATACCACTCAAGTGACCGTCCAGAAGAAACATACCAGCTAACGAGCATATTGTTAGCTGACGGTGCTAAAAATGAAACAAGGGTAAGCAATCCACTTGAGTAGTGAACTTGGAACGAATTGCAAGCGCTTACACAGGTACTTGGCGAAATCACATGCATATAACCTACGACGAGCACAAACGAGCTGTGCACCATGACTGGTAGAAATTTCATTCAAAGCCAAAAAGTGTGAATGTTGAAAAAGCCAAATCTTCTGCTCCGGAACGAGTAGAGAATCATGCTGTGTGAAAAGTTGGGAATTCTTTGAAAAAGAACAGACCAATATAACAACTTTTTGCTAGAACCACTTTCGTACACGGTCGTTGGTGATTTCAAATTTCAAATCAAAAGGATGCCTTTTGTTTTATTCTATTTCCCATATTGGTTTGTAGAGCATTTCATCTATTGCCTTTTTGTCGAGACACCTATCATCGCATCAGCGCTAAATGGGCCTGGAATTCGTTCTTCGCACTCGATCCACTTTTCACATCTTCTAGCGCCCCCACGGCGGGTAGGAAGAGGTGAGTTTCTCTTTCTCGTGATCCTAGCCGGAGGGAGTGGAAAATTGTTGTATCATCGTGCTATATTTCACTCCACTCAACAAACGATGACGGCAGCGACAAGTTTGTATGTGTTACTTTACTGAGCGTATCACATTGGGGCATTTTCTTTCAATGCCGGAGAGTACGGCAAAGAAGACAGCCAGCTGAGTGGGTGGCGAATCATGGAATGTGGCAAAACCCGATACAGAACCAAATAGAGGTAAATTGAATTTTATGCTTATGTAAATAAGCCGAAACGTTCGATGAGTTGCACGTAGGTTTTGAATTGACGAGTTAGCAGAGTGTGATGAACCGTGGCTAGGAAGGATAACATGGAGGGTTTATTCGGCGAAGAGATTGGAAGCTTCTGTCTATTTCGAAGATCTCTAGAAAATATATGGAGACGCGCGGTAATTTTATATATACCCGAGCAGGAGCGAATAACTTGATAACTGGTCTTGGTATTTAAGAGCCCAGATTAAGAGGTAAAATAAATGTTCCCACAATTTTATGCAAATACCAAATTGAGGTAAGACAATACCAAAATAGTACCTCTCAGGTATTTCCAGGTATTCGAAATAACAAGTTTTGTTATTCGAGAGATATTTTCCTTGCAATTCTTAGGTATTTTGCGTAGGTATTATACCTCTTAATCTGGGCTCTTTAATACCAAGGCCAGTTATCAAGATCAAAATTTGGTATTCATATTTTGTTGTCTCCTGCTCGGGTACCGATGCGAAGGTATTGATAAGCACTGCTTTCATATATGTGTCAGAAATTTGCCTGATTGCGCTTTAGTTCGCGTGCCATCAGTAATTTGTGTCCCTATTTATTGTCTACGGTTGCAAAGGCAACCTTAGTAAAGAAATTTCTTAGAATCAGTTTGAATTACTTTCACGCAAGCTACGTAAAAAGTTAAGTTACTGAGAGCTTATGAGCAGTGCTGTTAAAAGTCATTTCGTGCAATTGGATAAATTTACCGATAATTTGGCTCAGCAGCTGAACTGATGAATACGGTACATGATAAAATTGTAGCTCTTGACAAATTCTACAACTTTGTCTAACAGTGCATTGCCCTAACTGGTATATAGAAAGTGTTATATTCACTGTCATATTCAAATGATATTCAATGATGAATATCATTTGAATATTCAAATATTACCCTCTCACGTCTTAGGTTTTAAAGTTATCACAATACATTGTTAACCAAATATATAAAAAAAAACAGCACAACAATTTTGTCGTACATGCTATTGTGAAAATCAGCTTCTGGAACGAGTTATTGGCAAATTTAGCGCATTGAATCGAAATGCCTATTTACAGCACTGCCTATGAGTAACAATTTTTTTATGAAACTGAGTCGGAGATCCTGTGAATGCCAACTAAACTGCGTCAAAGAAGCTCTTCCAATGAGTGCTACAAATAATACTAGATCAACTCACCTTGAATGTTGAGGAAACATGCACGTGCTCTTGTCATAATGCTTCTCCATGGCATGGAAACCCACCCAAACGCTTTCATACGACCGAAAACGTATAGCATAATAAAAAATAAACTTTATTTCTTCGCATTCACCCTCCGCATTCTCGGCTTCATTGGAGAGGAGAAACGCAAATTTCTTTTTTGGCAATAATATGATTTGAATTTAGGTCATCAATTGATGCATCTTCCGCCTGACGTTTGATATCGAAAACACGACGGAAGAAATTTTTACGACCTTCCGCACCAACATGAATGATTTTTCGTTCATTTTAAACGCTCTTTTTTCATTTGATAGAATGAACATTCAAAATAATGTTTTCACAACTTCCGATTCGATTTTATAATGTCGAAAACTCATTGTGCCAACGGAACTCAACAAAGAAGAAAAAGAAGAACCTTAATCGAAGAATTATGTTAGAATGAGAAGTTGATTACATTTGTTTCCGGCCCCTAGTGAGGGACGGATAAAAAGGACTTTTCATGTCTGGGCTCAGGCTGAGCAAATTTGAGCAGCCAACGTTAAAATCAATTGATGAAAAAAGATGCAGCAACAAAAATAATTGCCACAATTGTCAACATTTAGCAAGGACTTACTTACAACTTGCTAACAGACGTTCGTAGCACTATCTTTGACTAATATCCCAAGTAACAATTTTAGTTTGGTTCCAGCTGTTCAGGATGTCTGCAAATTATCCGTACAGACTTTGTCGGCATGCCTCAACACAACGAAGCGGATTAAACTAAGCATACCTACATGGTTTAACATCTTGACCCATTGTCTTTATACGCAGTAAGTTCAAAATGAAGCCGATTGCGCGCAGGTGTAACTGTACTCTTTTGAAAAGAAAAAACTGTTTCAGTGATTGCAAAGACCCTGAATATGGAAAAATTTACAGTGAGTGACGCAATAAAACGATACCAACAGCTTGGAACGCTAGATGACCGCGTAGGGAGAGGAAAAAAGCGCACCGTTCGGATTCCACAAATGCGCGAGATTATCCAGCGACGAATCAAGCGAAATTCTTCGATTTCCATCCGAAAGTTGGCGAAATCACTGAAAACTTCAAAATCTTCCGTTGGAGCCATAGTTCACGACGATTTGAAGCTTCAGTCATATAAACTGTGCAAGAATCACTACTTGAATGACACCATCAAAGCAAACCGGTTGAGAAAAGTTAAGGTTTTCTTGAACCGCTTATCCGAGGGCCGCTATCGGTCAGTGCTGTTCACCGATGAAAAAGTTTCCACAATCGAGCAGCATCACAACCACCAAAATTATCAGCATTGGCTTCCTGCTGCTTCCAAAAATCGTGGAAGTTTTTCAAGGAGTCATCATCCCACTTCTGTCATGGTTTGGACTGGAATAACTCATTCCGGCAAAACCCCAATCAAGTGGTATGTCAGAAGCTACTTATTGACACAGTAGTTTCTTGGGCATCGCAGCATTTTGGCAAAAGTTAATGGATTTTTCAACAAGACTGGGCGCCGGCTCATGGAACAAAAAAGGCTATTAGTCTTTGCGAACACATTTTCCCAAGCTTTATGGATACTATCAGTGGTACATGAGCGCGATCCAACACGTTACTTTTGCCTGTTGAGGTGGCGGATTCGTCCGTGCCTTGTCCTAACCCGCAGTGGGATGTTAGGCAAAGGTAACGTCCTTGGTTCGAGTACTACTTTACCCAATAGTTTGCTCAATTTTCAATACTTCTATTCCATTTTCAACCTACCGTACACTGGCTGAACTTTCAACACTTTTTCTTCATATCTTTCATTCTAGCAAACATTATTGTCCACTCTTGGTGCCTCATGGTGATAAGCAGACATCTCCTTCTACATCACAATCGTTACTCCACGCACGCAGAATACAAACATAACAATTAGAATAAAAGGTAGTTTAAACACCATATTGTTGTACGGATAATATTCGGACACCCTGTATAGCACTCTTCCCAGCTTTGTTGATAAAACTACATTCAAAACTGTTTTGTTTACCAACACCTCCTCTATACTTCATTGAAGTCGAAATTTGTACAAATAAAACAAGTTAATGAAACCTTTATAAGGTCATAACAATTTTGAAAATGTTCTAGTGAAAGATGTTATGACCACTTTAGAACCTTCATAAAACCTATTGGTAGCCATGAAAACGGCCAAATGGCCACAGCTGTCAAACTTCACTGTAAATTCATGGTTGGTTTTTGTTCTTCTGCTTTGTTCGATTCTCTGTTCTTCTGATTCATTTAGCAGTAAATAATATCTAAGAAATAAGCTTTAGTGTTAAAAGTTCAAAAGCTCCCTCCCGTTACTTAAGAAACATCCATTTATTCTGTATAATAATTAAAGAACTAACTATGCCCAAAATGGACCCATAAATAAGATGATGTCTTATTATAACAAATACTGAACCACAATAGATGTAACAATGAATTAAAAATCACCTAACAATAGTTTTTTTCTCACAATATCTGTAAGATTAGAGTTAAGGCAAAAATGTAAAACCGGTCTACAAATATGATTGACGACAAATAAACATTTGCATTACTTTTAAAATTTGGTGCATTTATTTCTCCATGTTTCAATTATTTCTTATATTTCAATATGACGATTGGAAAAAGTCAAAGTTTTGCCAAAAAGGCAATTTACCTTCGCAATGACTACTTTCAAAATATTTGATCATGCTTTTTGCCGTTTTGAAAATAAATTGAAGCTAACATAAGTTTCTATTTGTTACCCACAGATGAAGTTTCGTTTAGAGCACCTGCCGGAAACAAGAATAATCAATAATTTGTCCACGATGTGTCCACGATGAAATTGCCACACACAAAATTGATTCGCAAAATTCGAGTTTTCATCCGATTGCCATCAAATTTTCAGGGATTGAGAAATAACTATTAAACTTCATTTTATCATTTTACTCGTATTTTATTTACAGTCCATACGCAAATGCCCACACCTTGGCCTTAACCCCGGCCATAAGATTCTGCACAACCTGTGAATCAACCGTTTTTTGCATGTAAACCCATACTTTCTTCAGTTTCTCGACTGTCTTCACTACCTTAGGTCGTTTAAGAAGGTGCTGCTTCATAATCGCCCAGTACTTCTCGATGGGGCGGAGCTCCGGAGTGTTGGGAGGGTTGAACATTTTCGGCACGAAATTGACCTTATTGTCCGCATACCACTTCAGCACGTCCTTGGAGTAGTGGCATGAGGCCAAATCCGGCCAGAAGATTGTTGGGACGTTGTGGGCCTTCAGGAGAGGAAGAAGCCGCTTCTGGAGGCACTCTTTTATGTACACCTGTCCGTTCATCGTGTCCTGGGTCACGAAAGGTGCACTCCGCTTCCCGCACGTGCAGATGGCTTGCCAAACCAGGAATTTCTTCGCAAATTTGGACATCTTCTGAGTGCGGACATGCTCCGGAACGCTGAACTTATCCTTGGCCGTGAAAAACAGGTTGCCGGGGATCTGTTTGAAGTCGGCCTTCACATATGTTTCGTCGTCCATGATGCAGCATTCAACTTTCGTCAGCATGTTGAGGTACAACTGGCACGGGTTTTGGCGGACTTGTTCTGCTTCTCGTCGCGATTAGGGGCCTTTTGTACCTTGAACGTTTGAAGCCCAGCCTTCTGGACAAAACTTCGGCTTAGGTGCAGCTTCTTAGCCACATCCCGAACGGAGGCGTTCGGATTTCGGTTGAAGGCCCCAACTACGCGGTTGTGATTTTTGGTGTTGTACGGAATACTTTTTCCTTCACTTCTGGGCTTCCGATCGGTGGTCAACCGTTCCTCGAACCGCTTAATCACTCGCGACACCGTGGAATTTGCGATTCCCAACGTTTTAGCGATGGAACGATACGAGAGATCCTTGTTCTCGTGATGAATGCGCAAGATTTTATCACGCACGAGCTGTTCTTTCGACTCCATTTCCGCGAGTTTTGATCACAGGACTTTAAAACTTGCAGGATGTAAATAATGCACTATCCACCCAAGTTAAATCCACCCAAGTTTTCATTAAATTCTACCCAACGGTTAAAAAGTTAGAGCAATTTCATAGTGTGGCAATTTCATCGTGGACACCCTTTATGCTAGCCAGCACTGTTGTGTTTTAATCTATACTAAAGAATGCCTCCAAAGTTTTATAATGGCGCTGTAATGAATGAAAGAGAGTGAGCCCGGAGACAATCTCTCAATGTTAGATTCGCCCTAATGAAAAAAACCCCGAGAATTATACTATTTATTAGCAGGATTATTTGCATGACACACGGAAAAAAATCCGTGCCCGGATCCGTGAACAGCAGTCATGAATTCGAGAACAAGCAAAAATACACCGTGAACTGAATCACGTAATCGGGAACTAGTTCACGTTTTTGGGTATAAATCACGAAAACGTGATTTAGTTCACGGTGCGTTTTCATTTTCGTGAACGCTTTTGTTTCTGTGCATGATTTTACGTTTTTTATTATTATAACATCGGAGATCCCGCAGTCGTGATTGAGGTGATATGGTAGGGGTAATTCATTAGGAGGTATCCATTAGGTAAGTCACGCTTCAAGGAGGGAGGGGTTTTACGAATTTGTGACAAGCAATGTATAAGGTATAGATAACACGTGACGATAGGGGCTAGTGGGGTTTGATTTTTCCAGAATTTTGCGTGACGTACTTAATTAATGATGTAGTTAAAATACGCCAACCATCCTCCCTTTTCCTTCCATCATGATTTATGTATTATCCTAAGAGTTAAGGGGAACACTCAACAAACAAGATAAGAAACCAGGGTTGCTGCTCGCGTTTATCCAATAAATGCACTCGTTGACCGATAGCTCTTCTCATACAATGTTTTCCATGACGCGATGTATGACAAAGTGATGGCAATTGGAATTTGCTACAACTTCCATCCATCGCATCACGACAAGCGAATTGTTTTGATATAGATAATCGCGCTTATTCACCACTCACTCACCGCGATGCATCTCATCGCATCGCCGTGAGTAAGTGGTGAATAAGCGCGATTATCTATATCAAGGCGAATCGTTCGTCATGATACGATGGATGAAAGTTGTAGCAAAATCCAAATACTATTACTTTGTCATACATCGCGTTACGGAAAACATTGTATGAGAAGAGATATCGGTCAACGAGTGCATTTATTGGATAAACGCGAGCAGCAACCCTGGCTGGCATTATACTGCATACATATGATGTTTATATGGAATCAAATCATAAGAATGGATACTAACAACTCATAATCAAAAATAACCAAATAAGTGCGTTTTTAATCAAGCTATCTAATATAGTCACATACCATTTCTAAACTGTTGGAAACTGTCGGCAGAAATAGCGAGAAATTTGTCTCTTTTTGTTTTCTATCCCCGCGTTCGCTAGAACTGTACACATAAACTGTCATTGGTGTTCGAGTCTCAAATTTCGCAGCAAGTGACAGTTTTGCAAAAAAAAAATGTACAATTACCATCTCTGGCTTTGAGTAAAACATAGTGAACACAAACGATTCTTTCCCGAAATGTATGAGTGTCGGTAGTATTTCCCCGTTTTGTTTTTTGTTTTATTGTGCTTCGCCCCGCACTCGGAAGAAGAGTTACATCAGCTTAGTTTTCGTTATTAGTGGTAATATTGTGACATCCGGACAATTTTTTTTAAATTGGAGTGTTTTTCCGCTTTGTCGTGAGTGGATCGTTGATTATTAGCAGTTTTGAAGCTCGATTTAGAGTCGCCTCATAGTGGGGATTTTGATTGTTGGCAGAGTGTGGAGTGAAAAAAAGAAGACTATTGCAATGTAGAAAACGGCCATTTGCTGGTCAGAAGCAACAAACGAAGACAACGCGCATGCGCGCGTGAAAGGCTGGTGTTATACGGAGTTTTGTTAGGCAGGTTGCATATCTGACGGGCGGTTAAGCAACGTTATTTTTTGCGCTTATTTTGTCACGAGTGTATGAAACTAATTACGAATCAACGACAAAAATTGTTATTTTTACGAATGAACAAGCTAGTGTCATTAAGGAGGGGGCCATGGGTGCGATCTATCTGATTATAACGATACAACAATAATCATATTTTCAAATAATACTAAATTCGTGCCTGGTTTGGAAATTTTACATTTCAAAATCTGGAACTGTGTTGCAGTGCCCTTATCCAAATGATATCGGTAATGTTTACATGCGGGGCTTATTGTATGTGAAAGTAACCTCGGAATGGGCGTGACTCTCCAGACATTCTGAAATGGGTTGCTGGATCTGCAGTAGAGCTATCACTTTCTAGCTCCCGGAATAAAGCTACTTCTAATGGTCACTTGAATGATTGTTGTAAACAGATTTCTTCCATAATACCATTGCCGGCCAATGGGTGTTAGATAAGATTGGACACACACACACGGTATAGTCATGGCAGATTTTTCCGAAAACCTGCAGATACCTCTCACAGCCGTTTTCGACAAAATTTAGCACCTCGGTTTACGCTTAAAGGATTCCACAGACTGCCGCGTTTTTTTTTCGCCGAGGCAGCGAGTGGTCGCGGCCCTCGCTGCAGTCTGCACAAACCAACGCGACGCGTTTTTTAACCACGTCGATTTGTGCGCTCCCATAAGTGACCATGTATTCTAGTCGCGGCAATTTTTTTGTTTATTTATTGTTCGCTGGCCCGGTGGAAAAAAAACGCGGTAGTCTGCGGAGTCCTCAAACCGTTGCGATGCGTTTTTTTAATTTCGTCGTTTTGTGCGCTCCCATAGGCAACCACATAGTCTTATTGCGGCGATTGTTTAGCTGCCGCGGCGAAAAAAACGCTGCAGTCTGCAGAATCCTTAAACCGCACGAAATATGTTTTCACCACCCTTGTTATCGAATGCCTGGGCTATAAAATTGACGCAAATGGATTGCACAAATTCGACCAACACATCGAAGCCGTCCGTAAAGCACCTCTACCATCAATTCCCGATGAATTACAGCTGTTTTTGGGGAAAGCCACTTACTACAACCCGTTAATTTCCCATTTTCTCCACTCGATCTCGCAATCTGCGTAACATGCTGCAAGGAGAACCTTTGGTGTGAATCCTGAGCGGATTAAAGCGTACGAAGACATTAAGTTAGCCCTCATCTCGCCGCAGGTGCTGATGCAATTTGATCCAGAACGTCCTTTAATTTTGGCCACAGATGGAAGCAATACCAGCTCCCTTCCCTTCGGTTCAGAAAGGGGTATGGAAGCGTTCTGCCGGCTTGGTTGCGGCAGATTTCATGTGTAAATAGGCTGCCACATCAACGTTCAAAAGTGCCTGAACCTAATGGACAGCATGTAATGATTACTTGAAGATGCGATGGGGAATCATTGCCCTGATATTCTTAAAGTTAGTACATAGTAAAATGTTTCTTGTCTTCTATAACTTAAAGTGATGGAATGGAGTAAACGAGTGGAGACTCATCGGGAATAATCTCTCATATGGATCCGTCGAACAATTCTGCCGTTGTGAGAATATCACCATGAAAATCTCCTATGCGCATAGCATGTTACCAATTACTAATGCTACTCTCCTTTCTCCTGTTCTCTTCCCTATCCCATGGCCGCGAGCGGTGCCATATGACACATTCTGAGTCTCAATATGCGCTACTAAAGTCAGCTCTTCAAAAGCAGAAACACCGAGACGACAATTTTGACCGTAAATCAAAGAAATATTGAAGCAGTAAGTGAGGAACGGTATCTTACCCTAACTAATTTTACTTTCAGTCAAATTTTCCAACACAAGTAAGGGGGTTTCTCAAACAAGGGGAGGAAAACAGGGTTTTTTTTTTGTATTTTTTTCTCATTTTTTTTTAACCCAGTGTGGGGGGGGGGGGGGCCCAAGAGGACGCGTTTGGGGGGGTTTTGTGGGGGGGGGGGGGGCCCTGTTGTTTTTGTTGTTTTTATTTTTTGGGGGGGGTTTTTTTTTTTGGGGGGGGGGTCGGGTTTTGGGTGGGTTTTTGGGAATTTGTTTCTGGGTGGGGGTTTTGAGTCCCTGGCTTTTGGGGGGGGGGGCGAAAACCAACTTTCTCAAAACCATGTTTTTCAAATTGGCGTAATTACGAACAAAGTAGTTAACCGATTTTCTTTATCCAGCATTTATTTTGAACGGTCTGAAAAAATACTCCAGTCGTAGTCCATCTACGGACATGAAGAAAAAATTATTTCAGGCTATTTTTGACGCGTAAATAGTAGATTTTTATTAAGTCTGATTTTTGGGGTTAATGTTCGAATTTCGCAAAGATCGTAGTCTATCTAGAATAAAAAATCTTCTCTGTGCAAAAAAGATGTTTGGCTTTATGATTTCAGATGAAAATTGCGGCTAAGATATTTTACGCCAATTTCCATATCAGCGCCGACAAAATCTACGGGATCCACCAAAAATTAATTAATTTTTCATTTTTCATAATGTAAAATATGTCTTTTTTTTTCCTTCAAACATTGCCCCAAATATATTTGATGTCAGTTTGATGTGCATCGTTTTTATTTTCCCAAAAATAAATCCCAAAAAGAAACTTTTTTTGCGGTCACTACGGATACTTTCCGCCTTAATAAAGCTGGATGGTTTTGGCAATGTTACTTGAGATGTGCACATAGTGTATGGGTAACAAAAAAATCTCTATAAAAGCCTGATCGAACTAATTGTAGTGGCTAAGTATGAAAACCTAAGAAGATGATTAATACATGGTTGTGTGTTGGGGTTTCGTGAGGAATCAGATTCAGTGATTGATTCAGTTCTACGTGCCCACCAACTAGCAACTTGATAGTGTACTGTAACCCAACCGTCTTTCCTCGGTCGAATCTACTTTACAGTGTATTTTAACACATAAATAAACTCCTTGAAACTTCCACAATAAAGTTTAACTTCTATGTTTGATGATTATCGAGTCAAATTAACCCGAATATTTAAGCCTTAATGGAATCGGTTAATGCAATTTACTGTTCAAAGGATCTACAATAACATATGAAACAGAGCATCACAGGACTTATGAACATGTTTACAAGCGCCACATTTCAACTTAAATTATACACTTATCGACTGAGATCCCCTCAACTGATAAATGCAGATATTACATGGGTGTCTGGTGAATTCCGCACAT
The DNA here is from genome assembly GCA_024533555.2 of Aedes koreicus. Taxonomy (NCBI): domain Eukaryota; kingdom Metazoa; phylum Arthropoda; class Insecta; order Diptera; family Culicidae; genus Aedes; species Aedes koreicus. The sequence goes on from JAHHFK020004682.1 coordinate 37,796, forward strand.
TTGCATATGTGCAAACAAATTCACGCTAGGTGATAGACCGGTTGGTGGACATACAGTCAATGTGGTGAGCACTAAAAGGACACTGAAGCGAAACTTGCAAGTAGGTACAATGTATGAGAGGGATGTCCGTTGTTTTTGCATAAGTATGTACAGTACAGATTGAATTGATATCCATGGACAGGAGCAGGACGTATGAGAATACAATTCAGAGTCATGAGTATTTTTTTGGAGATGGCGAGATTTTGTGATTTTTTTTTTAACTTGCGATGAAAATAATTTCTATTATAAAAGGGAGTGATTGTTCGAAACTGTGGTTTTGCGAACGAGAAACGGGTACAAGTGAAGCAATAACAACAGATAAAACAGATACATATTTTGCATACATTTTGAGTGGTGTGCCTTCCGCCAAGCTGCCTCACTGGAAAAAGATCCTTCTCGTATCCGCTTTCCAGGGTACTTTCCTGCTCTTTGCTGCGCCTACGAACACTTTCCGATGATCGGGAAAAACTTTTCTAGAACCTTAACTTCCACCTCATGCGTTGTTGCCCTGACGAGCCATACAACAAAACTTTTTTTTTTCTTTGCGAGCTCAACAAAGATTTCCTTTTTTTTTGCAGTAGACAGAAGAGGCAACGCAAGGGAAAGATTTATAAATATTTGATTTTATTCTTTTTTACACTTTGGGTGGCATTTGGTTCTTCATGCTTTATTCTTCTTTTTTTCTGGTTTTCACACTAAACTTTTCACTGTTGTTGAGATGATCGGCCGGCTTGCTTGCACTAACATGTCGCTGTGACCGTACACTGGGAGGCTCGGCTGTATTTACAAACTTATTTTTCCTTTATTTAAAATATGAGGTTTTTCTCTTTCACTGTTAGCTTCAGACACGGCGAGGTTGATTGAGATCGCTTACGTGATTATTGGTTCATCTTCTATATAATTTATGACGATCTTCTTCCTATCGTATTGTGATTCGACCCTGAATGGAGAATATTGGATATAATGGATTAGCCTCAAAATAATACGCGATCGAAGCAACGATGCTTTAAACGTAGTTTTCTCGAGGTGAAGATGTTTAATCAAAAAAAGCTTCTTAGCGTACTTGAAGAGGACCACTTCGTGCCGCTTGAACCGTGCGTTCATCGTACGTGGTTGAATAAATCATGTTCAACTCTAGAAAAAGTATCGGAAAATCTCAAGTGATCAATACAAGTTCAAGAGTCTTAGTTTACTGTTTTTACAAAACAGGTGGGGTTAGATGGCTCATATGCTAAATTTGTGTGTTAAATTTCTCGCTGTAAGTGAACGAGGGCACAATTGCTATATTGTGGATGTACTTAATAATTTGCATCGATTCTTAACCCTCCGATGCATGATGATCAATGCGATGTCGAAAATGTCGGTAGAATTAGAAATGATGATGATCTGAATGTCACTATACTGTCGAAATCAGCTGTTGCAATCATTTTTTATGAGCAATCTAAAGGCTGGTTGCAAACAAACTCTAACCATTATGAAGAAATTCTTGATGCTGAGATAAGCAAAAACTACGAGGATCAGTGAGCTGGCTCAGTTTTCAAATTCAGAGCAATTTAATTCCAGGAAGCAAAACAAATGTTTGTGGGCATTGAAAAATCATTATGGGTGGAGATAAAATACCCAAGAGCTGCGGCAAACAACAAAATCACCAAAAATATTAGGAATGTTCAAGAGATTCTCCATCATACGAAAAGAGGAGCAGGAGTATAAAACTCAGCGAAATTAAACTTCGATATTCATGAGATTGCATTATGATTATTTGCCACAAGAAATCTGTATGAATTTCATTAATTTGCCTTATGAAACATAATGATGTTGAAAAAAATAAAAATATGGAGCAACCTTCATTCGAAGCTTGAACGTTGAGGATATAGGTCCAGTGACTTGCGTGTAAAAAGCGTACAAGAATAACGTCGTGTAAAACCAAATGCAGTCAGTCTTATGAAATTCCACAGCATCGTTCATAAGTTGAACCTTAGGAAATTCTTAAGTTTATTTTCCTTATTTTCCTTTTATATTATTAAAGTCCTGGCCAGGACTCGCCGACATAGTCCGGACCACTTTGAATCCGAATAGTTTATTAATTTTAGAACATCCCTTCTAATAGTCAAATTTGGAATGTTCTGATAGCGATTTGAAAGAACACGTGTAGTGAACGTTTTGTCTCGATACCTGCAGTATTTAATGAAGAATGTGCTAGATGGAAGACGAGAAATAATAAAGTTTATCCTGCATCGAAAATACAACGTGATCAATTCGGAATATTGTTAACTGTTAAAAGTTGAAGTTTCTACCGTAGGAGATGTTCTCTAGTGGTTCCACGTTCGCATTAGTGTGGACTGGAAGGTTAAAAGCAAACGTTGAAAATATCGGTTCAAATGAAGTTATTGATGTCACCAAAAAATACGGTGCAAGCCATTGTACCGTTCAAAGGATCCGTCTGCGAGCCGTTCATTCCGTAATGCAGAATCTAGTGGTCTGAGTACGTGCCCGGAAGTGGTTCGATCAGTTTTTGACAAAGTACAGAAGATGCCTTAATTTTGACCATTCTATCGCTTGCCCTCCTTGGATTCTAAGCTTCTCGATTTTAAGCTCTATTTAATATAATAATCAGAAGGATTAGTTCAGTATGTTGGTTAAAATGTGCACAGTGTTTCAAATTTTAAGAAAAATCTTCTTCTTTACTCTCTTTACTGAGAAAATGATGAAGTCGGAGGTTTACAAAACCAAATGACTCCAGAAGAAAACTCGTCCCTTCATCCAGTCACATGATGCTCCGGTGAGATTTTGGCCGGATCTTACGAGTTGTAACTACAACCGAGAAGTACAACAACGGTACCATGACAACAGAGTCCAAAACCCCCCAATCCGCCGAACAGTTCAGGCGCAATGAAAACTACTGGGTAATTATGAAGAGAAACTGAAAAAAAATGAACGGCAACTGAGATGTAAAATTGGTGGGATAAAATTGCCAAAACAGTAAGCGAGACCGTTGTGCGCCACTTGATGTGTCGTTTTAATGGAAAATCTCCAGAATTCCTTTGAAACTGTGGCGAAGGTCGTTTCGTATTTTTATCTTTAAATATAAGGAAAAGTATGAACTTTACTAAAATCCATTTTCAAATCCGTTAGATTTAAATCCGAAACATACCCAAATGATGTTGTTCCAATGCTAAGTAGGCCATGCTTTATCACCAAAAACTACTGTGTGCTCAGATGTTTCCGTGAGCGGAACAGCGTAGCCAGAGCCGATCAAATCCAAAATACAGTGCAATACGGTGCCGCTCGTAGAGTCGTTCTAAGAATCTGTCTACGAACAGGACTTTGTTCATACCGAGCAAGCAAGTAACCAAACAGAACGTTGAAGCAGAGTGACCAATCCTTATACTGATTTTCTTGTGTAGTTCATAAAAATCTAATCCATGCTTCGTAACCTGGGTGACGGGTCATTAGGCCAAATGGGTCATCAGGCCGAACAGGTCATTAGACCACCTAATTTATTTTCAAATTTTTGTTTAGAACTTTTTTATGCTCAAATTTTCAACAAAAGAAAAAAAAATCATCGATAAAGACTCAACGAGACATGTTAACTGAATGAAATGTTTGAAATTAAAAATCATTGCTCATGATTGAAAGAAGGAAGGATCTCTCATTAAAATTTCTGAGTTTCATGTTCCAAAGACTACAAATAATATTAAGGTCAATCTTATGAAATTCCAAAGCATCGTTCATAAGTTGAACCTAAAGTTACATGGAAGGTAACCAATTTTAAAATCTGAAATTTAGCAGAAATGGACACGATTAAATTAGAGAAACATCTTTCATGAACATTTGGATGTTTCATGTCGAAAAGATATCAAGTTAAATTTTAAGAGTTTTTAAATTAGTAAGAACTGCTCACGATTCAAAGCAGGAAAAATCCCCATAGTAGTTTGTTGCTTCAAGTCCCAATGATTTAAATAAATATTGAATGTTCACTTCAAATGTTAGCAGATAACGAGAATTAGAAAGAAAAAAAACAGCTTGTAACTTAAAGAACCGGATAATTCCCACACTAAATAGTTCGTAGATTCCATGTCCCAAAAGATTTCAAAAAATACTAAATTAATCTCCCACAAGACATGCCAGCAGATTCAAGGTATTGAAATTAGAGTGAACTGCTCATAATAAAACGAAAAAAAAATGATGGTTTCAAGTCCTAAAAAATTCAGGAAATCCCAAGCTCTATCTTTAACAATACATTTGATCAGAATGCCAGATTCAAAATTAAAAAAACTGCTGAGTTGCATGTTAATTGATTTCATGTCGAACAGATTTCAGAAATAATAAATATAAATGTTCAGAAAAAATAAATATAAGTGTATCTTAAGCCCACTGAAAGTTTTGAAATAAGAATAATATGCTCATGATTTAGAGAAGGAATGAGGACTGCTAATTTTATTACGAGGACACTTTTGTAATGCGATTAAAATCAGAAGCTTTACTCAATTTTGATTGAATTTGCTTCATCGTGTAATTCAATACACTGACAGACGACTGTCCTTTTTTTTATCTGAGTCAAAACAGTTTGAGTTTAGTAAAATGCAGCGAATTTAAAACGAATAGAGTTTTGTGTTAAAAAAAAGAGATTTGTGGAATTTAAATTTGAAAAGGGTGGGACACAGAGTTTGGATTGAAAAAATTGGGAGGGGGGTTTTTAAAGGGATGTTAATTTTAAAGGGTGAAATCTTCAAAAAGTTTGAAGAGGAGCATACTGTGGACGATCTACCAAGATCCAGAACCAGAAGCGGCCCTATCAATGCGCAAAAGGAGAAGAAATGTGTTGTGCTTCTGTTATCCGAAAAATCAAACTCAGTCCGACAGGTTGCCAAAAACTGGAAATATCCGTTGGATTTGTCCAGAACGTGGAAAACATAAATAACATCAGGACATACAAGAAGCAAAAAACGCCTAAATGGAGCGTGAAACAGCTGAAACGAGCCAATGAGCGATGTCGGAAGCTTAATAAAAAGTTAAGAAAGCATCCCAATCGTTGCATTTTGGATGGATGACGAAACATATTACAAACTGGACACAATTACGCTACCGGGCCGCAGTTTTATAATGTGGTTGTTGGAGAAAACGTACCTGATGACAGAAGAACGATCGGAATGGAGAAGTTCGACAAAAAAGTTCAGGCTATTTGTTCATGTGCCAAAAAAAAGTTTGAGAGGTTTATCGCAAGGAATGAATAAAAAAGCGTCTTGTTCCTCTGTATAGTGAACACAACGTCCCCCCACTATTCTGGCCTGATCTTGCATCCACTCACTACGCTTCTGTTACGCTGGATCTGATGAAGGAGCACGGTGTAAATTTTGTGCGAAAAGAGGATAATCCACAAAATTGTCCTGAGTTGCGTCCGATCGAGCACTACTGGGCAATAATCAAGTGGTGGCAGCCCTAAGTTTGCACCTTTAAAATTGAAGAAATAATCGATAAAAAATTTAAAGGCGTTTCGTAAAAAACGTATTTCTGCCCCATGAAGCTTTGATGAAAATTCTTAAAAAAATGAAAATAATCCATGAAATAAATCAATGTGATCCATACTTTATACAAAATTTTAACAATAAAATGTCAACAATGTACCATTAGAAATCCGGGTAAAATAAAATTTTACGGATTACCCATAAACATATAGTAAATGGTCCATAAGAGGTTCAATAACATTTCTTAAACTTGCAAAATCTATTCACAGAATGTAGCCTATATACATATGATCCATAAAGTATTGAAAATGTTCCTTAAAAAAATTTCCAATGATCCATAAAAAGTTTGAATATCACATAAACTTCTAGAAATCATCCATGGCAAACCAATTTTGTACACTTTAAATTATAGGCATCAATTATGCCGAATTTTTTTTTTCAATTTAGGGAATTATTTATTAAATTTTGACAATAGAGAAATCGATCCGGAACTGTCTTACTACTCAGATTTATTGAAATGTCCGTTCTTTAAATATTGCTATAAGAGAAGTATCGCATCGGTCTAAGAAGATTTTGCCCGTTTTTCAGAAAGATTGCTTACTTTTGCGATCTAATGTTCCTTAAGGACTCCGACAAAGAAATTTGGCAAAGAATTCTCGTGCACGTACAGAACTACAGATCGAACTGTTATTTCAATTTTTTTTTATAAAATTACGCCGGGTAGACGCGCGCTTGACAGACATAAGTATCCTTCATTTGAATTATGCCAGGCAAATGCTTGAATCAACAATTAGCTAGGAGACGCTTCGCTAACACCTCGGATATCGAAAACATCGGCCGCTTTCTGCTGCCTTATATCTTCAATCCACAAAACGGCACCGCAAAACCATTTTATCCCAACGCGATCCATCTTTGGCAGCAAACCTTTACCCTGATACCTAAAGGAACGGACTGATGTGAATTTCAAAAATGTTGCTTTCCTACGTTTAAATGATTTCAAATAAGGTCCAGGTTTTTCAAAATTTGAACTCATTTAATAAGAAACTGACTGTGCACAACCAACTTGAAATTTGTAAGGAAATTAGTCTGGTAAACAACATATTTGTATTTGCATCGATCTAAGAAATCACTTCATCAATCTGAGTTCAAAACATTCAGCTTTACGAGTACATCATTTTTTAGCAATAACTTTGCAGAACATTTTTTTTCGGATAAATGTAAGGCATAAAAGCTGTTAATCATAGGGGCTTTTGGGAGCTGTCAGATTTTTTCCGAATTTGTTTTGTGATGACATTTATCTACATAAGAATTTCAATAATAACCGTCGCGTGTGATAGTGAATGCTGTGTTTATGACCACAGAGTCATAACTAAACATCATTTGTGTGTTAATTAGAACTAAAATCCGGTGTAAATGGATTTCGAGAACGAACCGGTGGGTACACGTTTGCTGATTGTTGCTGATTAGCCAGGTGAGCGCTTTCCATTTTATTGATTTAGTTGCCGTTTTTCCTAAGAGGAATGAAAATTAGTTGTCGAAAAATGCAATTGAAAATATTGACAACCTTGATCACAAGAGGTCATAGACTAACAATTTCATGGATAGAAAGAGGAAGGCTGTATTTTTTCAGTCACAAAGCAATTATACGCTTGGACGTCAACTTATTCCGATACATCTTTAGATTAGAACTTTTTTGGTTAATCAAATTCCCTTTAAAGTTTAGGGAGGAAATTTTGCGGTGTTTTTTTTTCCGCTGTTTTTTTTTTTTTTAAAAAAATTTTTTTCGGGGTGTTTTTATTTTTTGCTTTTTTGGGGGTGTTTTTTCTCCAAAGTTGTGTTGGGGGGGGGGGGGCCCCGCGGGGGGGGGGGTTTTTTTCCAGGGGAGTGGGGGGGGGGGGGGTTTTTGTAGGATACCAGGTATCCGGAGTGTCCGGAGAGATTTTCCCGAGTCCTGGAGCTATGCTGAAAGTTGAGTTTGGTAGACATGTGCAAGCCGGTTGAGCCAAGAATGGCTACGGTGGAGGAAATTTTGATCAAACATTCGCCGGAGCAGATGGATATTCTGAAGAAAACGAAGAGGTAGCGACGATGTTGATGGGTGGTTGGAGGAGTTAAGTTCGAGATACGATGCTATTTTCGTTCACCTGCAATGCCATATGGGGCAAGCATGGCGGGTTTGGATAGGCATCATTTAGATACCTTGGAAGAAGCAGAACGCGAACCAGTCGGACCCCGCAAAGGATTGTCAGACAATTGAGAGGTGGTAAGTGCTCTCAAAAACGCGGAGCGAAACAGGTAATTGTTATCCTAATTGACCCCTGAAATAAATAAACTATATTATATGATCACATCACTTATCAAGGTGAATCCTGATCCATCGAGCCCTACCCTACTAACATAGAAAAACCTCCTTCCTGTGACCTTTGTGGGGATGCAGAGGTAAACACGGTCCCTAAACAGCAAAGGTCACACTAACTTTCCTTCCCTATTCCCACCTGATTGCAAGGACGTGGCCGGCGCCGTTATTGATTATTAAAGAAATTGAGTCACTGAAACGTGTACAGTGAGAATGGCCGGTTACTCCCAGCCCCATTCAGTTGATTCATTGTGCAATTTCACTGATTCTGATCAATCACGGAGTAGCAACCATTGATACGTGCAGTCAGTCAAGCTAAGCTAAGCTAAGCTAAGAAATTATTTTAATATAAACTATGGTCGATATAAGCTATAGCTTAGCTAATATAAAAGTCGCTAGGGTCTTTTGGGAGCTTGGGGGATTTTGTTTTTTTTTTTGGATGTGCATTTTTTTTTGTGTGGGTTTTTTTTTTGAAATAAATTAGGCGGTATTTTTTGGTTTTTTTTTTTGTTTGGGGGTTTTTTGTTTTTTTTTTTTTATACATCATTTCCATTTTTTATGGATTTTGGCAAGAATTTTATGGGTCATGAATTTTTTATGGAATGATTTTCATTTTTTTTATGGATCGTTTAGTAGTTTTAATATGCAAAAGCCTTTTTGCCTCAAGCAGCACCTCCGAGAGAGTGGCAGTGATACATAATCTGTCATTGAGTTAAAAAAAATGTGGTCATCTGCTGCCGAAAAGTATCGCAGTGAACTGTGAAAAGGATAATGAAGGGTATTCGTCAAAAAGTGCATCAGTTTCATATCTAGGAGCATTTTGATGAAAATTATATATTTTCCGTAATAAAGATACAATAGTGAACATTATTACACATGAAGCCATTTTTGAATATGACTACTAATAAATAAGACATCTGCAAACAATGTATCCTCTTTATAAAATTAACAGTGCTCAATCTCCGATGAAAGTTTATTAGTTTCATGCCGAAAAAAATCGAAAAATACTTCAATCTGCCGCTTTTCAAATATCGGCCTCATGACCTAAAGGCTGACTAAAAGTTAATTGGTTAAGTTAATCTAGTGTTGAGAATCGAAAATCTTTGACAGTGGTTTGTTTACACTCCTATGGAAAACAACTGGTGCAAGTTTGATCAAAGCAGTCGATGGCGTTCAGAAATAACGTCAAATGGAACTCGAAAGAAGAAGAAATATTGTGCACAAACACCTGTAAAATCCGGAGTGGTCCAGTTCCAGGCTGGCCAAAGTGCTGAAGATGCCGAAACAACAGTTTGTTGTGTGCTGAGTGTGGAAAGGAATCAAAACTGGAAAAAGGAAAAAAAAAAAACTGGAACCAGGGATTGTCAGCTGCGCAGCAAGGTGGTGAGGTGCGTTAAAGCCAACCTCGGTCTTTCGATCCGAGATGTGGCCAGAAGGTACAATGCCAACTTTCAAACGGTGCGGAACATCCTTGCCAGGGAAGGATCCAAGTCGAACACAGCCAGTAAATATCCAAGCCGTCAAATGAAGAAGAGTACCTTGGCCAAAAAGTGTGAAAGGCTCTTGTATGACCGTGTTTTGACGAAACACAAGGCTGCACATTGAGCGATGACGAAACAGACGTCAAACCCGATTTTAAGCAGCTTCCCGGTCAAAAGTTTTACATCGTGACTGAAAGTGGGGATGTGCCCAGTGGGAAGATTCTAGTTCGTGTTTGCCGAAAAGTTCGTGAAGAAGGCCATGATTTGGCAAGCGATTTGCAGTTGTGGCCTGAAACGGAACCATTCGTCACATCCTCGACGATAACATCCCAAGTTTACATCAAAGAATGCCTGAAATCCGCAAGGATACGGGCAAAGTCATCTTTTGGGCCTCATTTGGCCAGCTACCACTACTCCAAGGTGGTTCTGGAGTGGTATGCTGCCAACAAGATCGATTTTGTCCCCAAGCTACTGAATCCTCCGGATTGCCCGGAATTTCGACCAATCGAAAAATACTGGGTAATTTCAACGCAGCGACTTCCATGAATCGACGGGGCACTCAAGGACATCCCGCAAATGCGGGAAAAATGGAAGAAATGCGCTGATTCCGTGTCCGTTTCCACTGTGCGGGCGCTGATGGGCTCCATCAAGAGAAAGGTTCGAGATTTCATTTAAATCGGATAAATATAACCATCTAATGCTGTTACTATGAAATTTTAATAAAAGTACTGTACGATAACCAACCGTGAACTTTTTAAACATATTGAATCACGAATTACATTTCTTTTTGTGCGTACCAATTTACTTTTAGTCATCCTTTATTCGGCCTAGTGACTCATTCTGCCCAATGACCTATTCTGCCTAATAGACTTCAGCCAAATATCATTCGGCCTAATGGCCCTTCACTGTAATCTGAACACATATCTTGGACCAGTAATGGGACATTTTTCGAGCAGGTATCATCTGAAGCATACTGGAAGGCATCGTAATGACACTTTTCACCTCTGCAACTTAGAAAGTCATTGAAGCATTTATTATGCAGATAATAAATATACTTTTTGATTTGATATTTTATAGTTCATTTTCAGAGCTAGCAACTCTATTTTTTTCTCAAGAACATTGAATTTGTATTGTCAATCGACATAGTTGAAAAATTTGTCTTAAGTGGCTGATTTAGAAATGTATAAATAGATACGGGTCTGGAAATTCCTAATAAAGAATAAAATATTCATATTTTGAGTGAAACCAAAGAATTTTTTCCAGCGCCTTTCTCTGACGGAATTTGCTATTTGACAGTTGGTGCAGGAGATATGTAAAATCATATTATCACGAACCGCCTTTGTGCATCATGATTCTTTGGTGAGGTCAGGGTTTACCGTAACATACTTTTCTACCAAATCAGCTGAATTGTTCCAAAGCCAAAGATATTCCGACGCCTGGCATCACCAATCAATATTCTTATTCAGGGGATGACTATAAACAAAATTACTGAAACGGTATTCAAAGGGCTTTGAGTTGCAGCATACTCCTACTCCTTTCCTTCAAGTGGTATCTAAGTTTGCACTGATCTTTAGAATGCTCAACAAAGTTTATTTCCCATTACTCTATGGGTTTTATCAATCTTAATTTAGGCAATCATCATGACACATGATGAACACACGTCTATCACGTACTGCGCTACCCTTACTGATTGATAGCCTCAACATTTTATGAGTGGTGTATAGTAATATGGATGTCTTTTGATTAATATGAATGCCTCGTTCAAGTTTCTTGAAATCAATAGAAATGCCAGTTTAAAAGTAATGGGGAATGAAAAAGTGAGAAAATTTCATCGTTTACGATGTAATACCAAGTAGTGACAATAAGTTGTCGAAACATTTAAGAATGTGTTGAAAAGCTTTCTGTTTTTGAAAAAAAAAAAACATTCGAGCAACGAGTCTATCTATGAACAGGAAACATGTGTTTCTCGCGGTCAGTGTGCCACCTAAGTACAGTTCCTCTCTGTAAATGTACTCCACTACACTCCCAGTGAAAGCTATATCCACATATCCTACACAGTATTCTCATGTACGCCAGCGACACCAAAACTACGACCGGAGCTGCACTTCTCTTTAAGTGTCTGGTGCGAGTTTACAACTCAAAGTAGTGCCGTTGATTCGCATAGAATCGTCGTTTTTACTAGGTTAACCACTATTTGCTTTCGATTTTCCGACTGGCTCGAAATCCTCACACGTTTCCGATTAAGGATTCACTAAACCACCAAAAAGGCCAGAATCGTATATTTGTGAACACTTTATTACTTTTCTCAGTGACTCGTCACTCGCGCTCCTCTCTCTTTCGGTTTCGGTACTCGATTTCACAATTTCAGCTGCTTCTCTGTAGGACTCCACCTTTGGACTCGACTGTTTCCGAACATAAAGTATCACTAACAGCCGCCGCTTGAATTTTCCTCTCACATTTCTACACCCATGTTTTCACTGAGTATTGAAGAGCTCTCCAACAGAAACGGCTCCAGCTACGGCTTTTGTAATTTTATTTGTTATCCTGTATGCATCGAGAACGCACTTAGTAACTTGTTGTCGTTTAATCGTGGAGATTGTATCCAAACATGAAAACGCAACGGCTGCGGTCAGGAACGATGTTACTTTTGAATTGGCTATTTTGTGCAGAATAGGAAACAACAAACACTTCACACTTCTCTCAACGTTAGGATTCTTTCAGCCAGAAGGTGCTTCACGCTACATTTTCTTCATAGTCTTTGAAGCGGTAGAAACTTGAGGGCAATTCTTTTCACGGCGTTTTCACGCACTCTTGGGAACACCAATATACTATCACGCGTTCCCCGCCACCGACGAAAGAGATAGGTACGTGTAAGAGTGAGTGCTCACCAGTTTTTCACGATTCAAGACAGATAGGGAAAAACATTGAAAACACACCGACGACGTCGATGACGACCACTGTTACGAGTTGGATCCGTGAAAAAACAGGCGAAAATATATTTATAGAAAAATATTTCTTCTTCACATTTGAGCTGCTTTCTGCTGTGGCCTCTGCTAATGGTGTGGATGTCGAAACCCGACGACTGGGAATGCGTACGCACATATGTTGGTTTGTTCACGCAAACACTTTCGGCTTGATATGTCCTCCCCGGGGAATACGAATAGGAATTATTTACACTGATCGATTGAAAAAAAAATTGATTGATAATTCAAAGACACTTTACTTGCTTCTGAGGAAGCACTCAACTTCTTCTGTCAGGGTACGCACACTTCTCAGTGGAAAAAAGCACATCCTTTTATGCAACAACGAAACCCCCAAATGCTGGGTAGCTATCAGTGAAGAAAATCTGCACCCACTTTTTACCCTTTTGCTCGAACCGTCGAAAGTATCCTCTATCCTAGCTTTCACTTATCGCGGGGGTGGGGTCAGCTCACAAATCTCACAATAACCAAGCGAATGTACTATCAACCGGATCGAATTCCTTGCGTTCTTTTTTTTTTTTCGAAGCACAGACTCCAAACTGCAGGTTACAAATGGTCAAATTTTCCCTCTCTATCTTGCTCACTGCGATGATGTTCACTGTGATAGCAGAGTTGAGTGGCGGCGGTGACGGTCACGGCGAGACGGCAGACGGTGCACCACCTTTCTTCGGATGCGAAGGCAATCTTTTCAACGGAACGAATTTTCGCGTCCAACGCGTACAAGTACTCACGATCTACTGAACCAGCGGCATTAGTGGAGAGCAATAGTATCCTCGGTCCACACGACAACGATCGCTGCCGGATGTCTACGGTGAATGCGAAATGGACCACACAGCAGCGGATGATGATTGGAGTTTGGCAGCACCAATACCATCGTGCGGAAAAAAAACAGATGGGGAGAAAGCCACTCAACCAGCTGACTGGCACTCATTCTCATCTGAGGCTGGGAAAACGACCGGAAAAGCGATGCACTTTTGGTGAGCGACGGAGAAAGAGAGTCATTATCGTCGCGGAGAGGATACATGCAAAGGAATGGGAACTGCATTCTAGTGAGATTAGCCGCAATAGATGTTTGCGTGACAATATTGCACTGGATGTAATGGAAATTATCCTGCCAAAATTCATATCATGAAAAAGCGTTCATTTTAATTTAATTGGAATGAAACTTAATGTTGATATTCGTGCGAAAAAACATGCAAGTACCCTTGTTGTGCATTAATCGATGTGGATCGCTTACATGTTAATGGAGTCATGCGTTTTATAATTTGGACGGTCTACAGTGATCAAGGTCGGACAAAAATCCAAAAATCTACCTTCTGATGTTGGATTTTCAATATTTTTCCTCAATGTGCTATATTTGAACATTCTTGTGCCAAATTTTCATGTTGAAGAACGTAGATTCCAGACTTTCCTTAAAGTTGTAACCCGAATAAAAAAGAGGAGTTGTGTACAGCTCAAGCAACATTGCCAAACCTATCCAGCGTTATTGTTTTATTAAAGTTTTATGAAAGCCACTAGAAATCAATTTGGTTTTATTATGGCACCAAAAAGTGCTAATAGGTTTCATATTTTAGTCAGGTTTATGAGAACACAGCTTGTTTTCAACGATCTCAAAACCTTGTTTTCTCAAATTGCTTTTACTTCTATCAAAGGTTTTATTTTGACTTTATGAACGCGTAAAATGCTGTTGTGAAATGCCATTTTAGGACTCATTCATATTATCTTATTATGGTCAGTTGGAAAAGCATTTTAAAACAATTTTGCCTCCAGTATAAGCATTAAACGGCAAATTGGCATTGAGAGAAGAAGGCGTCAAGTAAGCGTTTCTAAATAACTTCAAGTTTTTAGGTTAGTTTTATAGACCCTCGTGATCCATACAAAAATATGTAGGCTTACTTCGTCACAAAATGATTCGTCCTGGGGGGTTTTGTTGGCCAAATTGTCTGGAATTCGGTTAAACGACTCTTCACGCAAGGAAATTACTCTGTTTTGAATTAACAAAATATTTTGTTGTTATTCAATACAAGGGTTCTATTTGTTTCAATTCATAAAAAGTTCCGAATCAATTCAAAATTTCATTCACATCATCAAACCAATACAATTATTTGAAGTAATCACTGCTGTTTGATGTTAAGTCAAATAATATTTGAGTTATAACAATCACATTTATTTTTAAACTCAAATGATTAATTGATTGTTTAAACAGAATATTTTTTCACCTTAAGAAATCACGCTGTTTTGAATCAACAGAATATGTTGTTGCTATTCAAAACAAAGATTCAATTTTTTCAATTCATAAAAAAGATCAAAATCAATTCAAAATTTTATTCAAATCAAACCAATTAAATTATTTAAAGTGATCACGGCTTTGTGACATTAATTT
>JAHHFK020004683.1:0-41485 GCA_024533555.2 Aedes koreicus
TGGAAGAGTACCGAAAAGCCTAACATCCTCGGAGGTCTGTATCCGCAATAATCCGGACACCTCAAAACATAAATAAAACATAAATTTCGCATTATATTTCCGTCGTAGTTGTTGATTTCAGATTCTTGGGATGTGTTTTAACAATTCGTGAAGACAAAAAATAGTGTTGGTACCACTGACAGCTCGGTGCACGTTCTCAGCGAATAGCAGCGAGTAGCAGGCAACCGTAACCGATCAGCTGATTACATTGTTGCCCAAAAGAAGATCCAACCCTCCCGAACCCGAAGTTCGAAGTCATCATCATCGCTAGTCAGTCGCACTTTAACCTGTAGTGAGAACAGTCGTAAAATATACAAAATTTTAGCCGTTGTCTAGTAAGAGATTACTTCTGGTGCCTGTGCTGCTACCGTCTTAGCTGTGCTGCTGTTGCCATCGTTCAGCCATCGTTGCCATTGCCCATCGTTCAGCCATCTAAAAACACAACGAAGGATCTTGTTTCCGGTAAGCGCCAACACATAGCGATTCGGTATTTGCATAAAATTTTCGAACTTTGCGCTTAACTCCGTCCATTAGGGTGTGTACAGACTCTTCAGAAATTGTAGAAGCCGTCTTTGTCCAAATTTGCTGGAAGTGTTTGATGTCTTTGATTTCTTGCTTCTTTCCAGAAAGCTTCCGCTTCATCAGAGCCCAATATCTCTCGATTGGTCGTAGCTCTGGGCAATTTGGTGGGTTTGAGGTTTTTGGTACAATGTTCACTTGATTTGCTTGGTACCACTCCATCACAGATTAAGCATAGTGGCATGATGCCAAATCGGGCCAGAACAAAGGTTTTTCTTTGTGACTTTTGATGAAGGGTAGAAATCGCTTCTGCAGACACTCTTCCTGATAGATTTCCTTGTTGATTGTGCTGTAGTGACGAAAGATTTACTCTTTTTGCCACACGTGCAAATTGCTTGCCACACAAGGTATTTTTTGGAAAATTTCGATGCCTTCTTCATTCTGAAATGCTCAACTAGCATTTCTGGTCATAGCAGAATAAAAAGCCAGCCCTGGAAGCTGCTTGAAATCCTCCCGGACATAAGTTTAATCGTCCATAACAACGCATGAAAACTTCGTCAAATATTCGCAGTACAAACGTAGAGCCCGTGATTTTGCTGCCAAGTTCTGTTTGTCGTTGCGATTTGGAACTTTTTTTACTTTATACGACTTAATTGACTTGATTTTTGGACAAAACCAGACGACATCCCTATTATACGAGCCACCGTTCGAATGGAGAGATTTGGGTTAGTATCCTTTTCACCATTCGGTCCATGACAGGATCAGCGCGTCCAATGTTTTTGTCACTTCTCGGTTCCCTCTCCACCGTCAAACGCTCCGAAAATGATTTGAGCACATTGTGAACAGTGGATTTAGGCAAATCCAATGTTTTTGCAAGGTCCCGTATTGACATGTCAGGATTTGCCGTACGCCCGTCGCTCGCGCACTTGTTTTTCTTTCGTCGTCATCTTGAATACTAAACATGAAATGTAAGATTCAAGCAAAGTCTTTTTCATCATAGACTCTCACCTATACCACAGTGTAATTTTTCATTCCTACGTGCAATATTTCAATGATTTGAAGGTGTCCGGATTAATGTGGACACAGACCATATTAGGTGACACATGCACGTTACTTGTAATTTAATTTTTTCCACATATATAAACAAATCGTTCAATGTTATGTTGAAGCAATGATTCTGCTAGGTCAATAAGATGAGAATGAGATGTGCAAATGGTTATGGCAAAAAAAAAGATCATAATATTTTGTTTTGTATTTTTTGTTGTATAAGAATTCAACAAAACAAATATAAAAAAAAAAAAAAAACAATAACCTTCCTTTGCTTCAAGTGATTTAGGCTATAAGTTCATTTTTTTTTCTTTTTTTTTTTGTTGGTTTGTTTTTTTTTTTGTTTTTTTTTTTGTATTTGGGTTGTGTGTTGGGTGTTGTTTGTTTTTCCGAATTTGCCATCTCTCGATCCGAAAAGGCATTTCTTCATGATCCCTTAATCAATCAGATGAAGTGAATTGCCTACAGGAAAATCAGCTATTATATCAATTGGTAGACGAAGCAATGGTGTGTCCACTTTACGGTGTGATCCATACGATTTGGTTCGAAATTCAGCATCCGTTCTTCTTCTACTATTGGATAACGGGAAATAATTACAGGGGGACAAATAAGAATACTCCCCAGATGTTGTGCACTTTTTGTAACCATTTTGTGCGTTGAAATATGCTATGCCTGTAATGACGACGGCCATCAGTATCATGAAATTTAATGTATGTTAAATATTTACCTTACATAAACGCCCTAGCAGGTGCGTTACATATAAAGCACCGTAGTTTTATCGATATTTTGTGGCCATTGATAATAATGCCCTTATTCAAAACATCCTTCATTTCATCCACAAACTGGCTCAGGAAGGCGTTCAAATCAGTTGGCTTACTTTTTCCACAAAAATTACCATTGGCTTAATGTAAGGCATTTCATGGATATTAAAAAGAATTGGATAGCTCTCAAACTTGAAACTTCTATAAACTGGTAAACCATCCAAGTTGATGTTTATAGCTATTGTCCTTGATTCATTTGTGTTTCTAAAAAGATTTTCAAGACATTGTAGTATACCATGGTGCCAATACTGGGTCTTCCCTTAGCTCAGTCGGTAAAGTCGCAGCTACAAAGCAACACCATGCTGGAGGTGGCTGGGTTCGATTCCCGGTCTGGTCTAGTAAGTTTTCGTTAAGGAAATTTTTTCGACACCCTGAGCATAGGGTATGATTGTAATTGCTACACAATCATACTAATGCAAAAAAGGTACCTGGCATCGAAAGCTCTTAACTAATAACCGTGGAAGTGCATTGAGAACACTAAGTTGAGAGCAAGCAATTAGCTAATTGTGAAAGCAATAAGCTTGAAATGCTAAAGAAGAAGAAGAAGAATGGTGCCAAAACTGACCATCTCTTACTGGCTGAATTGAAAAAGTCTTCGCAGTTTTTAGAACAGTTCTAGGGTCTTTTGGCAAAACTTTTGGTAAGCGATCGTTGATTATTTGTATAAGATCTTTTACAGCATTTTGCTTGATATTGTGTGATATTGGCCAACTCCTAAGCGGTGATATTAATGCTTCATCGTTGCTGTCCTTATCCTCCTCTTCATCATCGTCCTCCAAATGTGGAGCCTCAGGCTGCCATGCCTCGTCTATGGAATATGGCCACTCATCATTTTGGATGCCTTGGTATGTTGTCATTTCCTTCCGTCGTTACATTGTCCGGGATTTCCGAGAAAATGTTGTTTGGTTGTGATTCGTCCTTGTGGCAATGAGTATCGCTTGTTCGGACATCTTCGTCTTGTTGCGGTATTGTTGGTGGCTGAGATGAAGGAGTATTCAGTATATTGGATAGGTTTTTTTTTTAAATTTAGGGTTGGACAATCAACTAGTTTTTTAATTTCTTCCGCCTAAGGAGTGTATCGAAAAGTAGTTATAAACATTCGATGCGTTATTACGCATAAATTACTGTACATATTTTTAGCGTGTAAGCGCCATTTGCTTTGTTTACATGTCAAAAATGATTATTCGGTTCATTCATTTCCGTTGATAAAGTTGTATTCAAAATGTCGCGAATTGAATTTGAGACTAAAAAGAAAATTCTGCACACTTGGTGCACCGAAAAGGGTGTTACTTACAACCAGATTGCGAAAAGAGTAAATGTTCACCCGGCAAGTGTAAAACGCATCATCGAAAAGTTTGGTAAGGAGTGCTCCCTCAAGGATTTACCAAGAAGTGGCCGGAAATCCGGCTCCAGCAACCCCGATTTGGACCAAAAAGTTGTGGATTATATTCAACGGAACAAATCTGCCTCTACTCGCGATCTAGCCAAGAAGTTCAGGACCAGCATCGGAATGATTCAACGAATCAAGCGCAGGAATGACTTGAAGACGTACAAAAAGCAGAAAGTGCCCAAACAAACTCCGGAACAAAAGTCTCGTGCCAAAACCAGGGCTCGAAAGCTGTACAGCTGCATTTTGGACAATGTCGACCAGTGCATTTTGATGGATGACGAAACATACGTTAAAGAAGATTCAAGAACGCTACCGGGGCGCAGTTTTATACTAAATCTGTTGGGGAACGTGTGCCAACCGCAGATACGGCTGTTGCGATGGAGAAATTCGGTCAGAAGGTGCTCATTTGGCAAGCTATTTGCACATGTGGCTTGCGTTCTTCAATTTTCTATACAAAAGGAACTATAAATGCTGAGATTTATCAAAAGGAATGTTTGAAGAACAGGTTGCTACCATTGTATAGAAAGCACCAGTCCCCTCCTCTCTTCTGGCCAGATTTGGCATCGGCACATTACGCCAAATCCACTCTACAGTGGCTGACGGAGAATAACATCAAGTTCGTAGAAAAAGACATCAACCCACCAAACTGTCCCCAGTTGCGACCGATCGAACGCTATTGGGCAATAGTCAAGCGTATATTTAAGAAGGATGGTATATATATATATATATATATATATATATATATATATATATATATATATATATATATATATATATATATATAATCACATCACTTATCAAGGTGAATCCTGATCCAACGACCCCTACAAATATATATATATATATATATATATATATATATATATATATATATATATATATATATATATATATATATATATATATATATATATATATATATATATATATATATATATATATATATATATATATATATATATATATATATATATATTTGTATATAAATATATATATATAAATATATACCAGTATATATATAATTCATAATAAGATTAAATTAGATTTGATGTAGGCTCATAATATAAGTTATATAGGGACAAAATGGATAACAATTACCTGTTTCGCTCCGCGTTTTGAGAGCACTTACCACCTCTCAATTGTCTAAAAATCCTTTGCGGGGTCTGACTGGTTAGCGTTCCGCTTCCACCAAGGTATCCGGCTTATTTAAATGATTCCCATATGGCATTGCTCGCGATCATTGCATTGGAAAGAGTGCAAGACATGTAATAGAAAAGAGAGAAAGCATTAATGATTGGGAACATGCGACGCGCATGCAAGATATTCATGGTGATATTCTCACTGCGGCCGTTCATAATGATTCGACGGACGCATATGAGAGATCATTCCCGAGTCTCCGCGTGCTAACCCAATCCCATCGCATTTAATATAGAAGCCAAACGCTATTTGACTACGTGCAACATTTGGAAACGTCAGGGCCGCCCCCTTCCAGCTTGAGATCTATTACATTCGTATCCTCAATTCACAAGTATTGTATATCCCACCTAACTAACATGAAACAAAGGTGAGAAAAAAAAGGAATAACTACTTGGAAAAGCCCAATCTACTGAATGATAGAATGAAAAAAAAAAAAAAGAAAAAAAAAGTCCGATTGTGTCAGGTTTTTCGGCATGAATTCAAATTTTCAAAAACACTCGCGGACAAATTCAGGCACACTTTACCACCGTTTTTGGTCAGTTCCGATTCTAACACCGAAAAGTAACGAAAACAAATTGACCAACAGATTCAGACGTCCTCCATTTTCAAACAAAAACTCAACATTGTACAAACTATTTAACTACTGGAACCAATAACTGCATCAAGCAAGTTGAGCAATCTATGCTCAAAAATCTAAAGCCAGGACTGAAGGATTTGGTGAAACTAGAGTCTTTCGAAGCCATTCGTGCCTTTTGGCAACTTTATGCTTCTATCGATTTCCAAGCTTATCTTTTTAGCATCACCCGGGGGACACTTGGTCCTATACCCAATGATTTAATTATCTCCAATCCGATCAACCAATCGCAATGTTTTGTGATATAGTGGTCGGAATATTATAATTTGAGATAACTCAATTCAGTCGTCTTCCAAATTTGGCAGATCGACAGGCAATCGGTGGATAACCACCTGGTACCTCATAGCAATATGCTTAGAGGTGGACCGGAAGTTTCGACAAGCTACATCCCCCCTGTTGTCGGGACTCCATTTTCAAAACATAAATAAAAAAAAGTAAACAATACGCGCGTCGACGCGAAGGTGAAAGGATCCATTGAAAGCTTAACTGTATACTGAATTCAGACTTCTTACGTGACAAATTAGCAAAAAATATTTCCGGACACGCTTTATAAATTGAAATGTTTAAAACTAAGATTCTGATGCATGATCAATATCGGTGCCATTGTTTGCTAATGCTTGTCTAACGTTTGTTCCGTTTACGTCTGCCTTGTTCATTTCTAAATAAAAGTTTAGCTTAGACGCGCACACACTTTATCATTTATCAACCCTGATTTTAACTGAACTGGTTGGCAACGTGAATGTTCCTGTCAAATTATACACTTATAAGGTAGTTGTATGTTATAAAAGCTTTTTGGAGTCTTATAGTAATGTTTGTTCTAATACGTTTTGGACTCGTCCATTAAGTGAAAATATCTCAGACAATGCAGCAATGAGGATGCAGCATTGAAGATCTGGTATGTTTGAAAAAGCACGCTATTTTTATAGAAGTAAGTGATACGTTGTTAGAAGTTTCATTTATAATCAAAAGGCCTTAAGAATGCATGGTATTCACCAGAAAAATTGTTGATAAATTGAAACTAGAACTGCTTTTGGCTCAACCACCACGTATGGCAATGGATAAAACAAAAAATCAAAAATATCTTAGAATTAGTAAAAAATGATCCTGCCAAAGTCAATTTAAGGAATTTGTTTAAGCATGAGTCTAAGAGAACGGATGATACCAAAGAAATATGTAAAATTGAATATTTCTACAAGTCATGCAATTTTTTTTGAAAATTTAAAAGAGATTATAGGATGCTCGAAACCTGTGACTCAATTTGAAGTTTATGAAATATATAAGAATTTTCTCAAGTAGTAAGCAATCTTGCTGATTAAATTCTGAAAGATAATGCAAATCCTTTGAACAATGTCATAAGATTGGTACAGATCCTGAATGCCTTAGAATTGCAATGGTTACTCCTGTTTTCAAATTCGGATATTTTCATGTGCGATGTTGAAATAGAACTCGAAAAACACATCACATCACTTATCAAGGTGAATCCTGATCCAACGACCCCTACCCTACTAACATCCTGTGACCTTTGTGGGGATGCAGAGGTAAACACGGTCCCTAAACAGCAAAGGTCACACTAACTTTCCTTCTATATTCCCACCTGATTGCAAGGACGTGGCCGGCGCCGTTATCGATTATTAAATAAATTGAGTCACTTAAACATGTTCAGTGAGAATGGTCGATTACTCCCAGCCCCATTCAGTAGATTCATTGTGCAATTTCACTGATTCTGATCAATCACGGAATAGCAACCATTGATACGTGCAGTCAGTCAAGCTAAGCTAAGCTAAGCTGAAAATGGAGTCCCGACAACAGGAGCTGCAAAACCTAATTTCGAACAAATGGTCAGCAAATCCAACTCGTTCACAGAAAGCAATCGCGAATTTGGTCGGAAGAAACGGTGCCGAATGTCATTAGCAAGTTTCAGAGGACGTCAACCAAGCAGTCGAAAAGAGGAAAACGCAAAAAACAAGACGAGAAATAAGTGATGAAAGTATACAAGAGGAAGGCCAACATTTGTTTTCCCAAAGATGTAAGCCACTATCCCATTTTGTGAATGGTTCCAACAGCATCCTTACTGCGGGTTCAAATCGGTTCAAAGTGGCCAATAAGCAAAGTTTGTTTTCCTTATGATGTAAACAACATTTTGTGATTGATTTCAATAGCATGCTTACTGTTTCAAATCGGCTCGAATCGGCTCTCAAGTGTTACATGTTTCATCTTGGAAGTAAACGAAGTGAACTATCATAACGACTCGTGAATAGCCACAACAGCATCCTTACTGTTGGTTCAAAGCGGTTTCAATCGACTCTCAATTTTAGTTTTAAAGATTGTTTGTTTTCTCAATAATGTAAACAACTATAAAGTCTGGAAAGTGTGAGCTGTTTAAAGGAATACCTGTAACCAGAAAATGAGAAAAAAGATTAGTAATTTCCATTTCATTCAAACTCCATTTATTGCTTCTCTTGACAGATACGCGTATTCCATCTACAATGTGCAGACTAATAATAGTTTCCGTCAAGATAAGCAATAAAGGTAGTTGGAATTAAATGGAAATCAGTAATCTTTCTTCTCATTTTCTATTTAACTATAACACACTTCGAGTAGCCCCAACAGCATTCTTACTGTTGGTTGAAATCAGTACGAATCGACTCTCAAGTTGAGTTTATAAACTGTTGGTTTTAAAAAACCATGTTAACCCCTATCATACTTTGTGAGTGGCCCACATTGCATTTTTACCGTTTTTTTTTATCTGTTATAATATTTTAAAATATGTCTGTTAGTTGTCTTACAACCAACTAAATGGATAACAACCTGAAAACGAAGATAAATAAGAGTTCGTTTACCAAAACGAACCCTGCTGCCAATCCAATCCTTTTATTCAACAAACCATTGATTCTTCGTGAAAGTGCAAAAGATTCTTCGGCTTCCAACAAAGCGAGTATTACATCAACCCATTTCTACCCTTTCCTCATTCGACCTGCTCAAGAGCGAGCTTGGCGCCGGGATTACCTTAGTTTGGGATCAACAGTTTTCACACATTTCTCGAGTAACTCGTGACAAGGGCCTGAAAGCCAACTGTAAATAATATTATTTTATCGTTGATCTCTTATGAACTACAATAATCCAACAATAATATCCAGCTACACCATATGATAGAGCTAACATTCTACTACCAGACGTTGTTTTCGAATCGCAAAAATGGATTGAGATTCGAAAGAAATCGATGTTTAAAATTATTGGCTTAAAATTTGCATATAGGCCCCAATCATGAATTACTCGAGATTTATATGTTAGTCCCAAGCAACATCAATAACAGCAGCGGCGGTAGAAACCTCAGGCGGCCAATCATGCTCACGCATGAAACCTCAATCAATAAGATGTAACACTACACTACTTATCATACAATTAAATGAATGTATAAATGTTACCAATGTTCAATACTCTCAATTAATAACAGTGGAGCAATAAGCACGAAATGTCAAGAAGAGAGAAGATGTTAGTTTTCTGATTGGACTGAAAACACACGTCTACTGTCTAAATAACTTGCGAATTGTTATTATTATTATTAGTATTATTATTATTATTATTATTATTATTATTATTCTTATTATTATTATAATTATTATTAATATTATTATAATTATAACTTTTCTCGTAGAACTGTTGTGGAATTAGAACTCTATTTTTACCAACTAAATTACAGGCTCCAATTAGATTAACATTCATCCCAACTTCCAACCAATTTCAAAACCAGCATCCAAACAAATCACTTGTCACCTACGTCCAATGCAAAGGACCCAATCGAGAACATATTTGGATTGAAGCACAGCTCCTGAAATTAGTTTCAAAATGAATAATTAAACGCAAACAATCGCCAACAATGGAACTCATAAGGGTAAACCTCCGTCCCCATCCACAGGAGTTCATTTACTTGATCCGTATGTTACCTGGCCTGCGGGGCTCTGATTTAATATCATAGCTATTATTAAATAGGAGTTTCCCAACCCAGCCCCGTAGCTACCATAGGAATCAGTGTCAAAAAGTTTCGGTGAAATTACTTAATCCTAGACAGTCGATCAAACTTTCTCCTTGCAAGCATAACCGTAGAAACGAACAGCAACAGTGGCCTAGGTCTTTCATCATTTTAGTCTCAACCCACGACGACGGTGACGACGACAACGGCCAGCTGTTTAACGGTCGGAAACGAATCCAGGGGAAGGAAAAGCCATAAACGCTAGTGCTTCAAAAACTGACAAACTTTAGGATATATGACAAAATTGGTTTCTCCCTCATTCATGGCAAGAAGTCACCCCGTTTCCGTTGGTTACCAGTCGACGCATCTGTCCCATTAGAACTGGGTTGACTAAGAGCCAACCGCATCGCACCGCTCCGCACCGCACTGACTGACGACGAAGACGACTTCTTGGGGCAAACTTTGTCATTTGCTTTCCGAAAACCCAAACGTGCGGTTTGGTGCCGTTACATCGGCATTCGTCTGCAAAACCATTGCTGCTCCCATCGCAGTATCTTCTGTTTGCGCTCTGGAGGAGCTAAATCATAAATTTCCGTTTGCAGTTTGGTTCCCAACTGTCGGTTAGTCCTAGCCTAAGGGCAAGCCGCAGAACGTAAGGTCAGCAAAAGTCCTAACGTCGTCGTAAGGTAGGTAAAAGCACTGCTCTGTTGTGTGCTCTCCGGCGCGCAAAGTGCAGCGTGTCTAGACGGAGAAATTGTTCGAAATTATATGCTCAATGGTTCCATACTCCCATAAAGTATAACTAAATATTATTGCACCACCGCTACAGTTGTTGTGTGGTGGGGTCGGGTGGGAGTCGATACCAGGAGTACAGTGCAGCACCCACAAAAAAAAAACCCCGTATCGAGTGTTAGTTACTCGCATTCGGTCGGGTCGCCATCGTCGAAGTCTTGGGCAAGGCGAAGGCGGGCAGTGCAGCAATCGGTGAAAGTGAGTGCCCCAAGGAACATTACAGTGTAATCCCACCGTACTAATGACATCCATTCGCTACATGCAATCCTCGTTTATTGACGCAGTGGCGTAGTTAGGGGCACGTGAGATTCTATTTGGTCTAGTTAACTAGCTTTAAACTACAGACTAAGGAATTACTGGTTTTGCAAGATATGTAATTCTCTTTTGTTCATCGAGGGACGTGAACATGTATGTCAAAATTGAAACACATGCACGTCGGCGTAATATTTGTAACGTCGAATTGATTTCTTTTTCTTTGAACCTATTTTTCTATCATAAACATGGCACCGAAAGTTACACGACCTATGAACCATGTGTATCACTTAAGTTATAAAGTTCTGAATCTTCGATTGATGGACGAACACGAAATTATAGCAACACAGTTAACTTACTTTAAATCTCATGCCTTTATTCGGATAAAAACCAAATTTGCAGTTTAACATGTTTTCATTAAAAATAATGAAAATTACATGAGCTGAAATTGGTAGAAGATTTAAATTTCATGAAATGTGAACCAGTAAATGACTGAATTTTGTGTGAAAATAGATGCAAATCCAAAAATTATGGTTGTCTCTTAAAATTAAATTAAATATGATGCAAAATGATGTCTTGTGATGCAATATCACATCAAGAGTTGAAGAATAGGTTACACGGATTTAATTTTATGAATTGAGACACTCAAAAATACACGAACGCGAATTGAAATATAAATGCTTGACTCATTTGTGAGGGCATACTATCAATGTAAAAGTTTTCAACAGCGCACAGTCTGGCATTGGCCGGCATTGAAGACGGACGCCGCTCTCTTATTTCTCTTTTCCTTCGATTATAACTTCAGTCACAGTAGTGGCCGAAGTATAATTTTATCCTTGCGTTACAACATTTAATAGTGAAACTGATTTTTTTGTGTATTTTTGAGCGATGTGAATTTAATCAAAAAACACAAAATAAAAAGATATCTTCAGAGCATTTTTTTCAAAGGAGCATCTCTTATAGGATGCTAGAAATTACGTTTTTTGGTTTACAACCCTGAACACAACTTTGAATCACATAATCAATAAAATATGCACTAAAATAGCAGTTCTTCGCTCTATTATCAAAAGGCTTATAAATTATAGATTCGATTAAGAAAATACTAAAAATCTATGAAAATTGTTCTTGTAACTGAGATTTGCGTCATGGCATGTAAAATTAAGTGTTCAGCTTTTCCTTAATGTAAATTTGAAAAAGGAGTAAAATTTAAGTCTAACTAGCCGCTTCGTTTGCGTGCATCTAAAAAGACCAATTTTTACAAGAAATTTTCTAAGTGTGTAGGCTCAGTTTACATTGGATCAATCATTGGAGATATTATGGTAAAATTCTCGACACTTTCGCTTCCCGCAATCCATAAGAGCTTTCACAGTCGTATCCGATACATTTTTCTCATTTTTTATCCACCCCCTACGCATGTCAATTGCAACAACTACTTTCTTTTGCATAAAAAAGGAATGGCGAGGGGAGGGAAAAACTTGGGAGCGAGAGATAAATATTACTCGTTGTGTGTTCTTTGTCTTGAACCTATAAAAATGAACAATGGGAACAATGGGTAATGTGGCGGGGAGGGGGAGAAGGGGGAAAGGAGAGAAATTAATTAAAATGTGGGTGCGGCGGGGCAGGAGGTGGAGTTTTTATAGTAATCATTTATTTGTACAGGCTCAATCGAATCAACTTTACAGAGCCAAGTTTTCATATTATTTTTTTTACATTATTTATCTTATAACTAAAGTTAGGGGGATAGAACCGATTACTCGCGGCCGTCTCGAGGTTAATAGGAATAACAAATTACGGATGGGAAGATGGGTGGGAATTTAAAGTATGGTATACATAACACATTAATTTTAAATTCTAAATTGTCAAAAAACTTAAAACTATACAATGTATGGATTTCTTTTAACTTGAACATTTTTTGAAAAAGAAAAAAAAAACACACAAACACAGATAAAAAAAAGAAAAAAAAACTTAAAGTAAACATACAGGTTAAACTAACTACAATCTAATGCTAATGTTAGTCAAAAACACATAAATTAATTGCATATACTCCAAATCACGCAAAGCCAAAATATCTCGAATTGGCACATTGGGTTGTCTACCTCGAGCCCGAAGGGAATCATTAAGCTCCGATCTGACTCCACGATGCTCAACACAAGACCAAATAACGTGATCTGCGTCCTGATAGCCTTGTCCACACTCACAGAGATTGCTGTCGCTCAGCCCAACCCGGTATAAATGAGCGTTCAAAGAATAATGATTGGACATGAGGCGAGACATGACACGAATGAAGTCTCGTCCCACATCCATCCCCCTAAACCAAGATTTCTTCGACACCTTAGGGATGATAGAATGTTGCCATCGCCCCAAATCTCCTTTACTCCATTTATACTGCCAGCTGACGAGTGACTGTTGACGAAAAATAGTAAAAAATTCATTGAAGGCGATTTGTCGATCATAAATATCGCCTTCTATAGCGCCCACCTTTGCAAGCGAGTCCGCTTTCTCATTGCCCAGAATTGAACAATGAGAAGGGACCCATACAAAGGTGATGATAAAATAACGCGAAGATAAAGCACTTAGAAGCTCCTGTATTTTCATGAGAAAATACGAGGAGTGCTTTACCGGCCTCAAAGAGCGAATAGCCTCTATAGAACTGAGACTATCCGTGAAAATGAAGTACTGATCCGGTGTTAGTGAGGCAACGATTTCTAGCGTAAAGTGTATTGCCGCTAATTCGGCGACATATACGGAACAAGGAGCTTGAAGTTTACGATTGGCGCTATAAATTTCATTGTATATACCAAAGCCTGCAGACTCCTCTATCAATGATCCGTCAGTGAAGAACGATTTAGTGGAATTAACTTGGCCAAACTTTGCAGAAAATATCACAGGAGCAATCATAGGACGATGATGCTCTGGAATTCCACGAAGCTCTTGCTTCATGGATAAATCAAAATGAACCGAACTGCCGAAGTCGGAGAAGCAAACACGATTGGGAATATTTGGCGAAGGGCTGACATCCTGTGTTATGTACCAATGGTACAATGTCATGAAGCGAGTTTGAGGATTCAACTCGAGAAGCTTCTCAAAGTTTTCGATTACCTGGGGGTTCATAACTTCACACCTGGTGAGGAGCCGGAGAGACAATTCTGAAAATCGATCCGAGAGTGGCAACATGCCAGCCAGCACTTCCAGACTCATCGTATGAGTCGAGTGCATACAACCTAACGCGATACGAAGACACCGATACTGAATACGTTCCAGTTTAATGATATGCGACCGAGCCGCCGACTGAAAACAAAAACTACCGTATTCCATAACCGACAAAATCGTTGTCCGGTACAACGTTAGAAGATCTTGCGGATCTGCTCCCCACCAGGTCCCGGTAATTGTGCAGAGAAAGTTGATCCTTTGCTGGCATTTTCGCTTCAGATACTCAATGTGGGATCTCCAGGTGCACTTAGAATCGAACCAGACCCCAAGATATTTAAAGGACATAGAATGAGTTATCGGTGTACCCCAAATTTGAAGCTTCGGTTGTGCTGGGTTATGCTTCCTTGAAAAAACTACCAACTCAGTTTTCTCCGTAGAGAATTCGATACCTAGCTCTAGAGCCCAAGTAGACAAATTGTCTAAGGTATCCTGTAAGGGTCCTTGCAGATCGACCCCATTGGGTCCAGTGACCGACACTACGCCGTCATCTGCAAGTTGTCTCAACGTACAGTTGTCACTTAGACAACCGTCAATGTCTTTGACATAAAAATTATACAAAAGGGGGCTTAAACATGATCCCTGGGGAGACCCATGTAGCTAAATCGAGAAGCTGTAGAGGTTCCATGAGAAAAGCTCATATGTTTCTCTGACAGCAAATTGTACAAAAAGTTATTCATTAATGGAGAAAAGCCACAAGCGTGGAGTTTATCTGAAAGAACTTCAACAGATACTGAATCAAAAGCCCCCTTTATGTCCAAGAATACAGAAGCCATTTGCTCTTTTTTAGCAAAAGCTAGCTGAATATCTGTGGAAAGTAACGCGAGACAGTCGTTCGTTCCCTTACCCCTACGGAAACCATATTGAGTATCTGAAAGCAGGTTGTTCGTCTCAACCCATTTGTCCAGACGGAAGAGGATCATTTTCTCCAACAACTTTCGAATGCAGGATAACATCGCGATGGGTCGATAGGAGTTGTGGTCGGACGCGGGTTTGCCAGGTTTTTGAATGGCGATAACTCTCACCCGCCTCCAATCATCCGGTACAATGTTGAGCTCCAAAAACTGATTAAACAAGTTCAACATGCGCCTCTTCGCGACGTCTGGAAGGTTCTTAAGCAAGTTGAACTTGATTCTATCAGCTCCTGGAGCCGTATTGCCACACGAAAGGAGCGCGAGAGAGAGTTCTACCATTGAGAAAGGTTGGCTGATCTCATCTATCGAATTCTCGGTTTCGCGAGGAATGATCCGTGCCGGCACAGAATCTGGACAAACTTTTCGCGCGAACTTGAGGATCCATTGGTCCGAGTACTCCTCGCTTTCGTTGTTCTTAGTTCGGTTACGCAATCTTCGCGCCGTGTTCCAAAGAGTACTCATCGACGTCTCGCGCGATAGCCCGTCCACGAATCTTCGCCAGTATCCGCGTTTCTTGGCCTTGATGAGGCTCTTAAGTTCGCGTTCGAGAGCCGTGTATACTTCGAAGTGCTCAGGTGTTCCACGTCTACGGAAAACTTTAAACGCGTCGGACTTTTTACGGTAAACCTCGGTGCATTGCTGATCCCACCATGGAGAAGGAGGTTTCCTGCGAAATGACGTCCCTGGAACTGGTCGAGTTTGAGCTTGAAGCGCGCTGTCTATGATCAGGTTGGAGAGGAAGTTATATTCTTCTAGCGGTGAAAGCCTTTCTACCGTCGTTACGGCTTCATCTACTGCTGTCCTGAACTTTGTCCAATCGATGTGACGGGTAAGATCATACGTGACGTTGACAGATCTCGACGGATTGAACCCGGTGGCAACCGAAATTTTTATGGGCAAGTGATCACTACCGTGGGGATCTTGAATCACATTCCATGTGCAATCCAACGATAATGAATTCGAACAAAGTGTGAGGTCTAATCTACTGCCAACTGAGGATGTTCCAGCCAAACGTGTTACTTCTCCATTGTTAAGAACGGTCATATTGAAGTTGTCACAGAGGTCATATATCAGGGAAGACCGGTTGTCATCGTACAGTTCTCCCCAGCCTGTACCGTGAGAGTTAAAATCTCCCATGATCAACCGTGGAGAAGGAAGGACCGAACAAATATCTGAAAGTTGTTTTCGGTTAATTGAGGCTCTAGGAGGAATATACACAGAAGCAATGCAAAGGCTTTTATTTTTAATAACAGCCTGACATGCGACAACTTCAATACCTGGAATTGGAGGAAAATTCACTCTATAGAAGGAGTAGCACTTTTTGATCCCCAAAAGTACTCCTCCTCCACGTGAATCCTCACGATCAAGACGAATAATATTGAAATCATGAAAAGGAAGATCGATTTCGGAAGAGAGCCATGTTTCACAAAGAGCGAACGCATCACAACCGGTATTGTGAGGTAAATATTTTAAAGATTCCAATTTAGGAATAAACTTTGGCCAATCCACTGTAGAACAGTGATCAAATCCCCGACCTCATTTGGAAAATTATCCATCGAAGGAGATGATAGCTGCAAGGAGGGGCCACTTAATTGTCAATTGCTTCAAAAAAGTCTTCACTGTTGGAAGCATTGCCAAAACAATGCTTTTGAGAGGGTCAGAAATTTCGAGGTACTTGAAGATACCTTCGGCAATGTCATCAAATGAGAACAGCCCACTTGAGGAGGGGGCTTCTGTTCTTAAAAAGGGGGGGGGGGGGGGTGGGGGTGGGGGGGGGGGGAGAGGGGGGTGTAGGACGGGGAAGACGGGGGAGTGTCTTTTTTTTTTTCCTTTTTGTGGGGGGGGGGCTGGGGGGGTTCTTTTTGGTTGGGGGGGGGCGCTCTTGCTGGGGCGGGGGAGGGCGGCGAGGTCGGGGGGAGGGTTGTGGTGGTGGGGGTGGGGGACTTTTTTCACCATTTCGGCGAAAGATTGCCTGGAACGCTGTTTTAGCGAGCGTTCTAATTTCTCCCCGCGTTGTTTGTACGCTGGGCACGACGAGAGAGCATGAGGAGGAGTTCCTTTACAGAAAGCGCATTTTGGTGTGCTGTCTGCGCAAGCGCCATCCTCGTGCTACTCCCCACAATTAGAGCAGCGTGCCTTATTGCTGCAATGGGAGGTCGTATGTCCCATCTGCTTGCATTTTTCGCAGATCATGACCCGAGGTACAAACAACCGCACAGGTAGTCGAAGTTTTCCCAACTCGACGTATTGAGGGAGGGCTGAACCAGAGAAGGTTACGCGAAACGAGTCTGACGGTGTAAACTTCTTTTCACCCTTCGTGATCGATACTGTGCCTAGTTTTTGCACATCAAGTATCTTGACTGAAGGAAGCAGAGGGTTCGTAAAGCGACCAACCCCCTGCTTCAACAGGATCTCAGGGGTCAAACTCGCTTCGGTGACAACCCCTTCAATCTCAATACCTCGAGCTGGGATGTACACTAAATACTCCAGTGTAAAAAACTGAGAGACAGCAATTTCGTTAGCCTGTTTAAGGTTGGACACAACGACTTTTAGTTTATTGGGTCTCACCTTAATTATCTCGGTCACGGCCGAGAATCGTTTCGTCAGATCGTTTGAAATCTGGTAAACATTGAGAGGTTTCGTTTTGGGCCGAAAATAGACAACCTAAGGACCAGCTGAACTATCTGGATAAGCACGCGATCGGGTAACTTTAAGAGCTACCCCATCATTTGGCGGCATGGATGAATCATCTTCCGACAAATCATCCATGTCGCACCCGTGGGAGCTTATGACGCTCAACCGCTAACGTAATTATCTACAATCAATCACAGATAAACAAACTAAACCTAAGATAAACAAACTAAACCTAAGCACACTCTCTCGCACACTCTCACACACTCTCACTCACTCTCACTCACTCTCCACACTCTCACACACAATACGATTAAAATTAATTCAGAAGAGCGAGAAACAAAAACTTATCTTATATTTATCACTGATCTACTGCAGACGGGCGACGAATGTACTGCTGCTGCCGAGCGACGATGTGTGGCCGCGTGTACCGGCTAGACGTGGAGCTCAGCGATGATGATGATGATGATGATGATACTGGTCGGTGGTGGTTGGCAGATGAACGATTGCACGCTACACACGATGGACTGCTGGTGTGCGTGCCGTATGGATGCGGAGCAATATGCCTTTTAGATCGTTGCAATATTGCTAATTGCAATTAGTGACGTTGTTGCACCGCTTATCACACAACTTTGACTTCTTCAGAAAACCAAGACTCGATTTCACTCGCGAGTGCAAAAAAAACTTAAGACTGAAGAATTGAAACAACTCGTGAAAAGCTTCCAAAGCAACGTAGAGCGGACCGAACGAACTGTTCCGTTTGCTTGTTCACTGGGTAATGCAATGTTTATTGTTGACGTCTGTCAAGTTTCATAACGTGCCGTGAATACGTACGGCAATGGCTTTGGAACAGCAAATCTCGCGTGAAAAAAAGTTGTAATCTGTCAATCATGCCAAATGTTCATAACATAATTCAAGCGCCAGCCAAACATGTCGATCCAGATGTCACTAGAAAATCGAAGGTGTCGGTCTGTTTTGCCCAAAAGACCATTAAACACTATGGACTGCATACCTACAAAGTGTAGAAGGCCGAAAACAGGAATGAGAAGCGAAATGTCGCTGCTTAAACCCGTGCCCGGAAGCTCTGCAGTCCGTTGCTCACCAATCCAAATTGCATCATGATGGACGACGTATGTCACGTTGAAGCTGATTCTCGCCAAGTACCCGGTCTGAAATATTTCGTCGTCAAGTTCAAAGTTCTAATCTGGCAGGTGATTTGCGGTTGCACCGCAAGGAGCGCTCCCTTGATCACTTCTGGAACTATAAATGTTCAAAAAAGTGACTCTTACTTATCTTACCAAACAGACCAAGGCTGGTGTAGCCTCTGTTGTACACAAAAGTTGTCTCCATTGTATTCTGTCCATGGCTGTACCTCGCCAGTTGTTGTCTTTGGAGGGTCCACAGATCGCCTTCTGCTTGATCGATCTACCTTGCTCGTTGCGCGCCTCTTCTTCTTGTACCCGTCGGTTCATTTTCGAGGATAATTTTAACTGGGCTGTCGTCCGACTTTCTAACAACATGCCCAGCCCATCCTAGTCGATCGATTTTAGTGATGTGTACGATGGGAGGTTCTTCCAGCAACTGATGCAATTCGTGGTTCATTCGCCTCCTCCACCTTCCGTCTTCCATCTGCACTTCACCGTAAATCATACGCAGCACCTTCCGTTCAAAGACATCAAAGGTGCGTCGGTCCTCCACTAGCAGTGTCCATTTTTCGTGGCCGTATAGAACTACCGGCCTAATTAATGTCTTCTAGATGGTCAGCTTTGTAGTTCAGCGAACTTCGTTCGATCTTAGCTTCCTTCGGAGTCCAAAATTAGGATTGCCAACCGTAATGCGCATTTGTATTTCTTTGCTAGAGTCGTTATTGGCGGTCACCACTGAGCCCAGTTAGACTCTTGACATCTCTGAATCACAAGGGCTCTTCTCTAATATGCACTGATCTTGCTTCATGCCACTATGTTAGGAGAGTGTTTGAGCGGTACAAGGCCAATAATGTTATTTTTTTGACAAAAAACACAAATCTTTCGAGTTCACTGGAATTTCACCTGATTGACTAATGTTGAGCTATCATGAAGACAGCACTTAAGAATCCCAAAATAATCAAAATTTAGATAGAATTGAAGAAAGTCTGGATGAAAATGAGCAAACAAATGGGAAAAGCTGTTGTTCAAAACTTAATGGATAGAGTCAAGAGATAGTAGCGCGTATTTAGAATGGGAAAAGGAGTCGTGTGAAATTTTTGTGTGTGCCATTTTCCACGAATACCCCCTTCATTCATAAGGTTCATGGGATATCATTCATAAACATTATACATATTTGCAATATCCAAAGACCAAGGTCATCTCATTGTTTTCATATAACGCTGGTAGATCATCTTCTCGTGGTGTTTTACAGGGTTTGGTCTTCCAACGAACGCAAGTCTGCTGTGTGATCCTTGCTCGCTTACTCAAGCGACTAGCGAGGCGGGCAATCAACATCGATGAGATTGATTGGGTGGGGGGCATACAATTATGGTTCCAATTCAGTTTAACCAATTGAACGCGAAACAATAACACATCCTTATCTCAGACACTTTCATTTCACGACGAAACTAGGGATTTGTTTCTACGAAAACAACAACTTTATTCTTAATCAAAACTTAACTTAGACACATTAAAATGAACAAATTAAAAACTTGCGTTGTTGACCCTGCCGTGTGTCACGATGGCAAGTGGATATTGTACTGTCTGTTGGTCAGTCTCGTCCTGCTCAATAAACCTTAGGAGATCCGAGCTGATGTTATCCGACCTTAGCTCTCGGGAATCTCTCCGCGCTTATCAGCAGTCATACGGCCTTCCTTATTGACTGGATGCTACACTGATTGCATAGACGATGATCGTGAGATGAGCAGTATACTGATGCTGAGTCCCTAGGTTCGGCTAGTTACGTGCTGGTAGAGGGACATTCTATTGCATTGTTTCCATTGCCGTCTAAGCTGGTGTTGCGATGGAATGTGTTGGCTGGGTCGTAGTTTAAGGGGTTCGTCATACACTCCAACCCCAAGCAACACAAAAGTTTTATAACGGTTGAAAATACTTTTATATGACTAGAATTGGTTTTAAACAAGCTCACTCAACATAGAATCTTGAAGATGTGTTACTCGGGACATCTGCATTACTTCAAACTGCGGAAACAGATTTTAATTGGTAATCAAAGAAACCTATTTTAGTTCTTATAACATTTAGTGTAATCATCAGGATTATTGATCTTCTAACTGGTTTTGCCGCTCCTTTCAACGAGCTTTTTTTTTGCTCTCAACGTAGTTGGCATTTTTTTGACTGAGGCTGCTTCGTCACGCTAGATAGACGACACTGACTCCATATACCGAAGCCTTCTCATAGGATTTTTCGTCTAAGGAAATCCCAACAACGATGACTGGAATTGATACCCGACCAACTGGAGTGTGTAGCAACCACGTTTACTACTACACAACCGACACCGTTTGATTCCCTCGACCGGACTGGAAATCGAACCCGCTGCCTCCTACTTGGTAATTCCGTGCCTTTAGCGCTGATCAAATATGAGAAATTTATGACATGAAATGACATCTTTTCAAGGATGGAACAAACCTGTCAAGTTACAGTTTATAGCATTATCGGTGAACCTCTTGTGTACGTGTTGAAACTGTGACTCGTTGTCAGTTCATTCATGAACAACAAACTGAATTTGTATTCTTTAATTTACAAAAACAAAAATGGTTTCATGTAGAGACAAATTCGGATCTTGCATCTTGACGGATGAACCAACATGGAAATCAGACGGAAACTGAAATTGAGCAGACTGTTTGTGCACAGGACCATACAACGTTTCAAGGATACTGGCACTGTTGTTACTTAGACGAAACCCAGTAAGAAATGCAGTTTACGCACTCCCTCAGCGGTCAAAGTAGTGAAAGCAGCGAAATCGTAGGAATCCTGCTCGGCCGGCAAGAAAAATGGCTTTTGAAATGAAAATGAGCCATCCATGCAAACTATATTGGAATGTGACCTTGGATATGGGGCTTTTAAAAAACAGAGGATTCGCGGATTGACACGCAAGAATATTGCCGACTGAGTTGCCAGAACACGGGCGTTGCTTAATACGCACGCTGGTTGTATCATTTGTTTAAAAAAAAAGGTGTTTACTTTGGAAGTTGCTCTGTAGAAACAAAATGATCGTATGTATGGAGCAAGTCTTCGTGAAATACCGGTTCACAAACGAGGGATTGAGCGATACCAAAGTGCTTCTGTGGTGACGGTTTGGGGTGCCATATCCGGAGCAATTTGCGATTGGGGCGTACATTCAAACTATAAACAAAATGTTTTTTCAATGCAATGCCTACTTATTACCGCTAAATCATGAGTTTTGAACTTTTTGTCCTGGTTGTGCTCTAATTTTATTCATTAAATATTGTTTTTGCAAAGGGCGTAGAGTTATTTCATCATCAAAATAATGTACTCTGCGATTTACGCCATATTGATAGTTGACAAAGTGAATGGCGTAATTTATATCAAAATTAAGATTTGAAATTCTTCTTGCAATATTACAATCATTATTTCCCGTTTGTTTACATTCTGCAAATTACTCCGGAATATCGTCAAGAAGCAAATTACCCCTGTTGTTCATAGACAGGGGGTGAAAATAAACAAAGAGTATTATTTACAATACGTTATCAAAGATTACCTACTTCCTTATGCAAAGAAACATTTTGGAGAGGAAAGTTTTTGTAAACAACAGGATTCAGCTCCAGCGCATAAGGTAGTAGTTGTTCAGCAGTAGTGATACGGAAGAAGATAAAACACAACGTAGGGCCTGTAAATTGCTAGACAGTACAGGTTTACTTCATTGATAAAACAAGATTTTTACTACGCTTATAACCACATAAACCGATTTAAACCAATGGTAAGGATGCCATTGGTATCATTCAAAAAGTAAGATGGTGGTTTCTGATTGGGAAGACAAAGTTATTTTAAATAATCGGAGGCTAATATGGACAGATTCAAATCAATCACAGGGTGTTATTGGGATTTTTCCTTTGGGATGAAAAGGGAAGGTCCATTAATTAAGTACCGCAGAAAGGGGGGAGGGTAGGTTTGGGAAAACGTGACAATCAATGCAAAAAAATTGAAGGTCCATACAAAACACGTGTCAAGAGGGAGGGGGGAGGAAGTCTGGAAAGTCACTTTTTTGCGTGAAATAATTAATGGACGTTTCCCAAGGTATTTGTTTTTAAAGTAGATTTGGTCCAATTTTTGTCAACAGAAGAATATTCATTGGCTAGGTTTAAATAAAAACTTCGTGAACTGACAAAGAGTGATGGTAGTTTTATCTTTTTTTTATCTTAAAGACAAGGCTACTAACATTAACGTTTGGGAGTTGATTTGGACCAACTAATATCAACATTAGTAAGGCCACTCACAAAGTATGATGGCGAATATTTATTGGCCAGACAAGGTAGTTTAAATAAAGCCTTAGAGCCAATTTTGACCGTCTCTTACCGACAGTAAGGATGCTGTTAGGGCCACTTTCATAGTGATTTACTTTACTGGGAATACAAGATTTTCAACAAAAGTTCATAGCCGTTATGAACTGATTTAGACCAACAGTAAGAATGCTATTGGTGCCACTCACAAGATTTTTCATGGTGAAAACGGAGTATTTTTTAATAGAACATGACAGTCATTTTGGACTTATAATAAAGGATTCTAATGAGGCCACTCACAAAGTGTGATGAAGGTTTTTGATTGAAACGACAAGGTTATTTAAGACGTTTGCGGGCTTATTTAAACCGATTCAAACCAACAGTAAGGATGATGTTGAGACCACTCACAAAGTGTGTTGGTGAGCTTGCTTTAAAACGACAACGTTTTTTTTTTAAGGGTGGTTGGGAGAGGATGGGGGGGCGGCCCACCCAAAAAAACGCGGCGGCGGCGAGTAAAAATAAAGGGGGGGTGGGGGTGGGGGGGGGGAAGCCACCTAGCGCCACGCAGGGTTTGGGTTTCATCAAAAAGGAAAGGAGGGAGGTGTGTTGGGTTGGGGGGTGGGAGGAAAAGAAATTTAAAAAAAAAAAAAACAGAGCGCGGCAGGGGAAACACAAAAAAAATAACATATGTAACATAAGTCCTGGGAAAAATTCAAAAGCATGGTACTTGAAATCAAACTATCGGATTTTAAAAT
Organism: Aedes koreicus; assembly: GCA_024533555.2. Taxonomy (NCBI): domain Eukaryota; kingdom Metazoa; phylum Arthropoda; class Insecta; order Diptera; family Culicidae; genus Aedes; species Aedes koreicus. The sequence goes on from JAHHFK020004683.1 coordinate 23,612, forward strand.
GCTCTTCAGGGTATTTTATTCTATTAATAAATTGTTGAAAAATATATTTACAGTACGCTCAATGGACCATTATCTTCGATTTTACGCAGTGTACGGCGAACATGTTGAATCAGGTTCTGGACGGTGTCTATGTCTATTTCTTTCATCTTCCGCTTGATTCGATTAACCAATTGTTGCTCATTGTTAGCTTTCCAGCCATTGTCGTACACCATACGTTTGAGAACACTCCAAAAAATTTCAATTGGACGAGCCTGAGGCACGTTAGGTGGATTGTCCTTTTCGGTACAAATGGTATGTTTTGCTCAGTTAGCCAATCTAATGTTTTTTTCGCGTAATGACAGCTTGCAAGATCCGACCAAAACATGAATTCGTCGTCAGCGTGATATTTGTTGATAAATTGCTTCAATTTCGGCAACCATTGGCTGATATACACATCAGAATTGACAGCTTTGGCCTTGTTTGGGCGTACCAAAGGCGCCGAGATACCCTTCGATGACATGGCTGCCCACACTAACACCTTTGGCTCATATTTCGATTTGCTGGCATATTTAACATCGTCTGGTGTTGTTTTAATGTTAGCAGTATAGAAACCATCGTTGCCACTCAATTCATGGTGCGAAAACGTGAAGTAAGATTCATCATCCAAAATTATGCACTTTCTAAGTCAGTCAGTCAGTCAGTCAGTCAGTCAGTCAGTCAGTCAGTCAGTCAGTCAGTCAGTCAGTCAGTCAGTCAGTCAGTCAGTCAGTCAGTCAGTCAGTCAGTCAGTCAGTCAGTCAGTCAGTCATTTAGTTGAATTTTTCTCTATATTTTTCAACTTAAATTCACCTTGTTTTTCTTTTTCCTTCTATAATTCTCCAAAGGTGTTTGCCTCTGTAGCATCCAGCAGTAGTCCGCTGGCATCGCTGGGTTCCATTTGCCAGCAAAGTTCTTTTCAGTCTGTGCGATATCTTGATGAAATCTTTCTCCATGTTCATCTGAGACGGCTCCCATATTCTCTGGGAAGAAGTCCAGATGAGAATGCAAAAAGTGCAATTTAAGTGACATATTACATCCCACTGCAGCATACGAGTCAACCAGCTCTTGAACGATGTGTACATAATCCGGAGACTTTTCATTTCCCAAGAAGTGACCACAAACCTTTTGGAACGCATTCCATGCTCGTAACTCTGTCGCGTTAAGAGTTTGCTGAAAATTGTCGTCTTTAAGGAGTTTCCTAATTTGGGGGCCAACAAATACTCCTTCTTTCACCCGGTTTATTTACCCGGTGAAAACCCGGTTTATTTCATCAATCTTACGTGTTGCGAAAAATCTGTGTTCACGAATGGATTCAGGGAGGTCCATTCCATAAAATCCAAGTCCAACGTGCAAAGGGCAGAGCCAATATTCTAGTTGTTGATGAGGTAGATCATATTACTACGAAAGTACGTGTTTTTGTGAGTTTAAATCACATTTTTCTCAAAAACTGGACGTGTTACAGCATTTCTGAGCCCATATTTGGATTCAGCGTTGCAAAATCTATAAAATCCAACAAGAAATGCCGACGGGAGCGAAAAAGTTCCGATTTTGCCGACTAGTGTTACGTTATGTTTTCTCAAAATTCGATGGACTGTCATGTTTGAAACCTGAAATTTTCGTGCTAATTTGCGTGTTGATTGGCCAACCTTGTTTTCAGCGCTTGACAGCAGTTTTTTCGTTGATCTGGCACTCAATTTTGTTGGGCGACCACTTTTCTTTTTATTTTCCGGTTCTTTACCATCACGACAATCTTTCAAAACACGGTATATTGTTGATTTTGATATTGGCTCGCCTTTAACACGCTCAAAATTTCACTTGTACTAAGCCGTCGAAAAAGGTTGGCGACTTGTGCTCGTAAATCCAGCTTGTACGACATTTTTAATGGAAACTACTGCGCAATTTGAGTTTGACAGTTCAGTAGGAACACAGATGAACGTGACAAGTACATTGGTTGACATCTTCGTGTTTGTTAATGCTGTCAAATAAACGCCTGAAAGTATTCCCAGGACTTATTTTACACATGTTATGCTGTTAGTTCGACTCACAAAATGTGATGGTGGTTTTTCAGTGAGCCAAGAATTTGTTATTGACGCATCATGCTTTAGGACGTAAAAACGGATCTATCTCGCAATAATCTATCAATAAAATAAAAATATTGAGTACTTAAAATAAAGATCATTTATTGCAGAAGAAAAATAGCTAAGAAATTATAGCAACTGGGTTCTAATGAGACCTCGAACTTTTCTTCGAATAACACTTATCATATTCTGGACCCTCTGTTGGCTAACCTGGCCGGCCATTCCGAGTCACCTTTCCACTTTCTTTCAACTTCTCAATTGGGCGGAATTGAGGGCTGTTGGGTGGATTGATGGCCTCTCGAAGCCATCCGTCCCGTAGTCTCGATGCCACAGTATTACTTCTTCGCTGTAGTGGATGCTTGCCAAATCAAGTCTATTGTGAGCTTTAATGTTTAATCTATCTTCACGTTCGTTCCGTCATCCATGAGAATGCATCCTTCGTACTTCGTAAGAACCTCAAAGTACATTTTCCGGCACGTCCTTTGGCCACTATATTCTGCTTCATTGTCCTGTTAGGTTGCTTATGGCCCGAAAAAATGATATCCTTCTCGCAAGCGAATCTTTCTGACGGTGTTTTGGCTGGCATTGATTTTTTTTGCAATATCATAATCCAACAGTCCTGGGTTTGCTTCAATCGTTCTTAACACCTTCAAATGCAACTTTTGATCCTTAGTTCCACTACGACGCTTGCTATGATCCTGCCGATCGATAGTTTGCCGCTCACGGAAATGTCTGAGAACGCTGCACGTGGTTGATCTAGCCAAGTTTAACGACTCCGCGATTTTTGAACCTGACAACGTCGGATTTTTAAGTGGGTGTCCAAATTTGGTTTTCTTTTCGTGGCTTCCATCAATTTTAACTTCTTTGAAACAAATATCTTAACGAATTTCCAGCACTCAAATGAGAAACTTTTTAAAACAAACTGTTCTCAAATTATTCCAGATTTGACCACTAGCTACAGCAAAATAAACAATGCGTCCAGATAATAAATAACTCAAGCCTTAGAAGCCAATTTGAATAATGATTATTCAGAAAACATTGCTGCTCTAGTATTTACTGTAAATAGAATTTAAAGGAATCAAGTTAAGCATTGAAATAATGGTAATTGCTGGTTGGTCCGGACATAAGCTGATTTTAATTATCTCTGTTAGAACCTACATCTGTTCCACAAACCTGGAGTTAGAACTACAGATCTGAGTTCGATGGGTCCAATTGATTGGTTTTTTAAGGATACCTAAAATTGCTGATCTTTAGTGCATAAATAAGCTGAAATGAATAATGAATATTGACAACACGTCAAACTACTATAGAAAACTACTAGAGAAATGTTATGGAAAAAAAATATACACAGTAAGCGAAGTTAAACAAATAGCTGAGTGACAGCTGTTGTAATTTATATTAAGAACAAAAATTAGAAATTGCACCTACTTTAGGATTTCTCAGCTAGTGTAGAAAACGGATCCAGCTCCCTGGAACACCACTCACAAGTACAAGACCATCAACTGGCCATACAGTATGATACTACAATGCTACAATGTGATGCACGTATTGTTCTCGAGGCAGACTTCTAAGGGGCTGAGCTCATAACCCATTCATCCATCCGTGGTCCATCCATTAACAATGACTCAGGCCTTTGCACATCAGGCCTTTACATAGCATCAAAATGATATATGTCCTTTTTCATTTCATGCCAGCTCATCATCTTCCTATTATCATTGATCATTTCATTGTTAAAATTTGCGACCAAAGAATTTACCGTGAGAAGATTAGACGCTCCACGACACGCAGAGGATACGTCCCTCACATTTGAAATACTCCAACCTAAATGGCAACCCATTCCTAATACGAAGGATGCGCATTTGTGCAACCAATAATCAACCCGCGCGAACATACAAGTGGTGCTAAATTAAAAATTTACTGCAAACAAGCGTGGTTGTTTTCCCGAAATAACATTTTAATGCCTGGCGCTCGGTCCTAGGATGTACGGCTTGTTGTGAATTGGCAGCAAGGATCCACGATCCGGTTGAATCATTCGGGCTCACCGTGTAGCTTTTACTAACCTCACCTCCGTTGCCGACGCCATTGGCGATGTGGGCCGGTGGTCAAATACGGATACTGTTTTGGAATCGTTTATCGCGACCGACAAGCCGTGTGGCATTTTGGACAGCTAGCGAACTGGTGACTCGTGCAGATTCGGGACGATCCAAAATGGGTGGTAGCTGGTAGATGGACACAGCGATTGGAGTGCATAAAAACAGTTCCTCCTACCGGATCGGTTGATTCGATACACACAAGCAGAGCGAGATTCCAAACCAAAGCTCAGCGATCTGGTCAACGCGTTTAAATGAAGGCGCTTTTTCGCGGTTCACCAGTCGATAGAATCTGTTGGGTGTGTATGGGAACTGCGGTGAGCGAGGTGGTGCTGCAAATTTAAATGTTGGAACGAGGGCTATTTTTTCGGATGTCTGCAACGTACCACGCTCTGGACATGAGCAAAACAACCAGCGGGGAAACATGTTGAAATCACAACAAAAAACCGCATGAAAATATCATAAATATTCGCAGTACATGGAACTAGTTGTGCTTCTACGCGAGCTTACATGCCCGTGAATGTAGTCCACTTGGGTCGTTTGAAACAGATTGTGTTAGTTTTGATAATTCTGTGATGCTGGTAACTGTGATGCAGCACATTATCCGGTTTGCAGTTGCAGTTGACGACTAATCGTGGTCGAAGTCTGTCGATTGTATCTTGATTAAAATTAGAATTGTCTAATTGGAATTAGAATTAGCAAAAGCTTAGACAGTATGTTAGGGTTGCAATCAAAGCTTTCACTAAAAATGCAAGTCCATCGATTGTCATAAAAAAAAATCTTTTGCAGATTACATGCACCAATTGATACAAAGAATCAAATTTTAGTTTTGTTCCAAGTCGTTAACAAGAATCGACATAAAATTGATGCAGATTACGTCTTAGTTTTGCACATTGGGGATAAGGGTACACTTTACAGGTTGAAAAATGAGAGCATCACATTTTAACTTAAATAGTAGAATAGCTCTTTGAATTTCAAAAAAATCCGAAAATACACAACTAATAATTTCAAAAAAATCAAGCCTGGTGATTGTGTAAATCCAAAACTTCAAGGGAAATTCAAAATATATTGTACCGTACATAAATTCGGATAGTTAGCATTGTTGGTTATCAACGTCTACCTAGCAGTTAAAGGGCGAACACGAAATTATTGCAACACAGTAAATTTAATATAGAATCTCATGTATTTATCGGATAAAAACCAAACTTGCAGAAAAGTTTAAAAAAAAAATTTAAGCGCAAGTTACATACATTGGATCAATTATTGAACGTTGTTTGGTGAAATTCTCGACACTTTCGCTTCAGGAAATCTATAAGAGCTTGTACAGTCGTATCCGGTACCTCTTTCTCATTTTTCAACCACTTCCTGTGCATGTCATTTTTCTCCTTTACTTTCACCTTGGTCTTTCTGAGTTCCCGCTTCATCATGGCCCAATAAGTTCAGATTGGACGTAAATCAGGGCAGTTCGGTGATTTTATATCCTCGACAACCAAATTAGTCTCATACCATTCGAACACGCTTTTGGGATAGTGGCATACAGCAAAATCTAGCCAAAATAGTGTATTTTCATTGTGCTGCTCCAAAAAATGGCAAAAAATGTGTTTGAAGGCATTCAATCTTTTAAATTTCACCATTAATGTTGCCTGTTTTGCCGAAAATTTCACTTTGCTTTCCACAGGTGCAGATAACCTGCCAAACGAGGTATTTCGATGCGAATTTCGAAGCTTATTTCTTTTTGCAACAAATTTACCTTTTCCGATGTAAAACTCCTGTCCTGGCATTTGCTGGTTGTCGGCTTTGATGTATGTTTCGTCATCCATCACACAGCAACTGTTTCTGGTCAACATCTCCGTGTAGAGTTTCCTAGGATCCTGGCAACAGTTTCTTGCCGTTCATCACAGTTTGGGAATCTTTGAACCTTGTACTCATGTGATCCAGCTCTTTCCTTGATCTTCTGGACGTAACTTTGCGAAACGCCGACCTTTTTTGGCAAACATCACGTGTTGAAATATTGGAATTTGGGGTGAATTTACACTTAACCTATCCTTCCGTCTTCCTATATGCTGCTTCCGGTTTCCTTCCAGCTCCAGCTTGTGATCCAAAGTCAACTGGTCGTTGAAGCTTTTCAGTAGTAGATGGATGAATTACAGATAGTAGAAATAAATTATTTGTTGCTTTGCAAACCAGCTCTTCTCGATGTCCTAGATGGTCAAGTCCTGTGGACCCGCAGCTGCTGCCATCGGCACTCGCCCACATCAACCCGGCCATTGCCGACGTGTCGGAAACCTTCCGGTAGTAACATGGTATCTGTGTCTAATACACTCTTCTTGCACCGATTAATTTACAATTTACTGCTCACGAATCAAAATTCACTTTGGCACGGTTGTGGTATTTTCCTCTAAAATCTAGTTCTAGATATTGGCACTTGGTTGCAGGAAACATAATCAATAAGAAAAAAAAAACTCGCTTATGACCTCTAACTTTACACGGTTGCTAAACAATACACACTGTCTTCCCCCACAATACCCGCGAACGATGACAGTTTGGACCTGAGCACGACGCAGAACAACGCGACGTGCGTCGAGGTGCTACTGCCGCAGACGTCGTGCTAGATGATACCGTTGTTGTTGTTTTCGATGCAAACTACTGCCAACACACACAACCACGTACCTCTCTATCTTTAAGTTTTGATGAATCGCATCCAGGGTCAAATCCTGGCTTGTTGTTGATTCGTAATTAGTTGACTTCCAGCCTCCAGGCTGGGTCGTCATGTCTGAGAAACGACCAGGACCCTATATATAGAAGTCATCAAAACATAGACCGGGACCAACGGTTTTACTAACTTTCCATTTTTGGCATACTCGGCAGCTAAAAGAAGACTACTTTCGGAAAAACGCATTTAAAGATGAATGACGGTGAATAACTTGAATGAGACGGGTATATTTCGGATCGCAGAAACGGACAAACGAATGCAATTTTCCCTAAATCTTTTCAGTGGCGTATTCTCAGATATACATATATGGATTTAAATTAAAAAAAAAAAATTCGTTCATTTTTTGAAACCAGAGAAGAAGAGGCCCCCTCATAATCGGCAACAAACAAAGAAGAAAAAAGCGAGGAAAAAAAAACAATGATAGAGAAAACACGTTGCATTAAACTCCACCTCCTCCCTCCTCCCAATAATAACATCCACAGCAAAAAAAACATTTCCTCCATTTCAAAAAAAAAAAAATAAAAAAGAAAAATAAAAAAAAATTTGCGAATTTTTGATCGAACACTTTTCATCAAGTTCCGGACAAGTGTTTCATCACACTTTTTGGACGCTTTAGCAATAAATAAATTAAACTCCTGCATATTCTCAGCTGCTCTACCAGTCTTTTTGAAGACCCTCTTTACTATCGCCTAGTTGCGTTCGATGAGCCAAAGGTACGGGAAATTTGGCGGATTGATGTCTTTCTCAACCAAATCTATACTTTTTTCCGTAGGCCAATTGAGAGTTGTTTTGGTGTAATGTGCCGACGTCAAGTCCTGCCAAAAAAGTGGAGGCCTACTATTCTTCTGATATATAGGCAGCAACCTCTTCTGCAAACACTCAGATCGATAGATTTCCGCATTGATTGTCCCGGTAGTGTAAAAATGGCAGACTTCATACCGCAAGAACATATTGCTTACCACTTTTTGACCAAACTTCTCCACTTGAATTGACCTGTATGCATTGTTTACATCCTTCGCTACCACGGCAGTGTAATAATGTGGACCTGAGGGAGTTTTTGAGTCCTCTTGTGTCGTCGTCTATTAAAATACATGCACCCGGTGGCTGCAAAACTTGTGAATACAATTTCCGGGCCCTTGTTGCTTCTGTTCTGAATTTTGTTTGGCGATTTTCTTCTTATAGGTCTTCAGGTTGTTCCATTTCTTGATACGTTGAGTCATTCCGACGCTGGTTCTCGCTTTATTGGCCACATCAGGTATTGATATTGATTTGTTCTTCCGAATTAGGGCTCTCTGATCCAGTTCAGGGTTTTAAGATCCGAGTTTTCTGTCTCTTCCTGGCAGTTCTCAAAAGAACAGTGCTCCCCAAATTTAGTTATGATGGATTTTACACTCGCGTGATGAATTTCAAAGCGCTTCATCAATTGTCGCATAGTTACACCCTTTTCGCGTAGACGTGTGTACAAAACCTTAATTTTCACGTCGTTTTCAATACGCGACATTTTGAAAACGAAGAATTTAAACCATGCAAACAAGTAAACAAACGAAAGATGACAGTCAAACTCACAGCATGCTATGATGAACACATTAATACCATCACAAATACACGCGTACAACGCTAATGTACATCGATAGCTTATTTTGATACAATCCTTACGATAATCTAAGACGAGCTTAAACCACGAAACAGGACACGACAGGACAAAAAGTATGGAAAAATGGGCATCGAGTGGCTTCTTTCAACCAGAGCTGTAGCACCATACACGAGCCGGGTATCGGCTTCGTAGTTCTGGGCAAAAGGCGTCAACGCGTGATTGTGTGGTTTCCGATCAATACGAGAATGTGTATGCTGAGGATCGATGGTCACTTCGCTTTTTCTACTACAGCATCCACAACGTACATTCCCCAAATGAAGAGAGACCTGATGACAAAAAAGAAGCCTTTTACGCGCAAGTAGAGCAAGTGTATGATGGCTGCCCGAAGCGGGACGTAAAAGTCGTCATTAGCGACTTGAAAACTCAGGTAGGATGGGAGGCAATGTACAGACCGGTATTTGGGCTAAACTGCCAGCAAACTGCATCGAACAACAACCGCCAACAACTTTTGGCCTCCCGTGGTTTAGTAGTCCGAAGTACCTTTTTTTCCACGCAAATACATCCACAAAGCCACATGGAGATCACCTGACCAACGAATAAAATCGACCATGTTCTAATCGACGGGGATATTTCCCCCCCAATATCATCAACGTTCGCACCTACCGCAGTGCGAATATAGACTCAGACCACTATCTAGTTGCAGTATGTATGCGCTCAATACTTTCGACGGTGTACAACATGCGTCGAATTCGGACGCTGCGACTTAACATTGAGCTACTACGAGATACCACGGTTGTCCAGAAATACGATCAACAGCTAGAAGCAACGCTACCAACGAAAAAGCAGTATGACGCAGCTACGCTTAAAGATGGATGGAGCGATATTCGAACCGCCATTGGTAGCACTGGCACAAGGTACTTCTGCACCGAATCCAAAAAAATGCCTGGTTTGATAGCGAATGCAAGTAGTTAATACAGAAAAAGAATGCAGCACAGGCGAGTATTCTGAAACGGTACAGAAATGCACAGAACAGGCAAAATTCTATTCTTCGAAGGAAAGAGCGAAAATTTAAGAACGACTCAGCGAAACAATGGAAGCACTGTTCCGTGCTAACGACACACGCAAATTCTGTGAGAAAATGAACAGCTCGCGAAAAGGCTTCGTACGACAAGCCGATATGTTCAGAGACCTGGAAGGTGCACTTCTCTCAGTTGAGTTTGAGGTGATTGAAAGGTGGAAGCAGTACTTTGACGAGCACCTAAACGGCAATTATACAGCAAACGAAGGTGGCACGGTAATAAATCTGAAAACACGCGCAGAAGATGACAGGATCCCGACCCCAACCCTTCAGGAAGTTAAGGAGGAAATTTGTCGGTTATTAAACAACAAAGCTGCTGGTGTTGACCAACTCCCAAGCGAGCTATTAAAATACGGTGGTGAAGCACTGGGTTATAACGAAGATCTGGAGTGGAGAGTGTTTACCGGAGGATTGGATGGAACGTATCGTGTGTCCCATCTATAGAAAAAGATGACAAACTGGATTGCTGCAACTATCTTGCAATCACGCAACTGAGCACCACCTACAAGTTGCTCTCCCAAATTTTGTGCTGCCGCCTGTCACCAATTGCAAAGGGGTTTATGGGGCAATACCAAATGGGATTCATGGGTGCCCGCGCTACAGATTTTCGCGATTCGGCTAGTGCTGCAGCAATGTCTCGAATACAACGTGCCCGCACGTCATCTTTTCATCAATTTCAAATAAGCTTATGATACAATCGATCGAGACGAGCAGATTATGCACAAATATGGATTTCCGGAAAAACTGACGCGGTTGGTCAAAGCAACGATGGATCGAGTGATGTGTGTCGTCTGAGTATCAGGGATATTCTCGAGTCCTTTCAAATCTTGGAGAGAGTTACGGCAAGGTGATGGATTGTCGTGTTTGTTGTTTAACATTGCATTGGAGGGTGTGATTCGAAGAGTTGGGATAGACACGAGTGGCACGATCTTCAGGAAGTCTGTCCAACTATTTGGCTTCGCTGACGAAGTTGATATCATAGCATGAACCTTTGGGACGATGGCGGAAACTTACATCACACTTAATGTTGAAGCAGGTAGGATTGGGCTTATGATTGATGCGTTGAAAATGAAAGGTAGAAGCTCACGAGAAGACAATGTTAGTCTCCCACCATGAAATCAGATCGACGGTGATGAAATTGAGGTGGTAGACGAGGGCTCATTGGTGACGGCTGATAATGACAGAGAGATACAAAGGCGCATTATGGCTAGCAAAAAAAAATTGACCATCTAAAAGAGATTTATTAGACCGGTAGTCCTCTACGGCTACGAAACATGGACATAGCTTTTAGAGGACCAACGCGCCCCTTTGGTGTCTTTGAACGGACCATGTTGCGTACGATCTACAGTGGAGTGCAGATGTAAGACGGAATGAGGAGGAGGTGAATGAACCACGAATTGCATCAGTTTCTTGGAGAACCTTCCATCGTACACCTTGAAAATCGGTCGACTACGATGGGCTGGGAATGTTGTAAGAACGTTGGACGACAGCTCAGTTAAAATGATTCTCGAAAACGAACCGACGAGTACAAGAAGAAGAGGCGCACAACGAGCAAGGTGGATCGATCAGGTAGAAGGCGACCTGCGGACCCTTCGTAGACCGCAAGGATGGCGAAGTGCAGTCATGGACCGAATAGAATAGAGACAGCTTCTTTGTACAGCAGAGACCACCCCAGCCTTGGTCTGATTGGTAAGTAAGTTATTTCAATACAAATATTTGTTAAGATTTCTTCAAGATTTTTTTCAATTTGCAAACATCTCCATATCGTATTAATGCGTAATGATGACATGTTGAAAAAAAAGCAATCTATCGAAGCGTAAAGCACATTTACAACCATGAATACATTTTTTAGCTAGTATATGTTGAATATGGTCCAAACGAAAAAAAAAAACGCGAACATTCATCGCCAGAGCACAAATAGCATCTATTGTGAACGCTAAAGAACAAAATTAAAATTGCACCACAATTGCGTGCAGGAAACACCATTCACAAAATCGAATTAGAAAGGCATCGTGCCGTGGCAATTTTCATTCACTGCTGTGCTGATGGTCTTTTGGGTTGGTAGTAACATTCCAGACAACATCAGTGCCATAGGATGGCATTTTTCCACAGGAAGAAAGAAAATGAATCAGCTAGTCCACCAAACGATGGAGCCCATCCTCAGTAACTATAAAAACGCTCACAGAACATCTGTAACCTTTTGCAGTCATCAGTGGCCGTGGTGATGCTGGGATGGCACGGGATTTTCTAAAGTGGTGGATTAAAAAGGCGATACCAACGTTTGTTTTTGCTTTATATTCGAATACCTTTTCAGTGCTTAGAGCTCAAAACATCCGCAGTGCTGATTTGTTGCTCAGACAGGTACACGACGATTGGGTGCTGAATCTTTGTTTTTTATTGAAAATTTGAATAATCACAAAACGAAAACATTTCTGATCATTATAGGTTCGATTCGAAAAAACTTAATAACATAACCTGCAAATGTAAACAACAGCCCCATCATTCTCCAAAACAGGGAAAAAAAGTCAACTGAAATGATTTATCGTGGCTAGCCGGCTATTGACATTTTTCTTTGGAAAGGTACGCTTCCCCTCGGATGGGAAGCCTGGATTGGGCAGTATGGTGGTCAGCCAACAATGTACGGCTAGCCTCGATGTTGGTCAACCTTCAGTATGGTGGGCGTTTGGCGGTAGCTTTTAATCCACAATACCATCGGATCAATTGTCTGTTTGTTTGTCTGTTTGTGAGATGACAGCACCGTGTGTGGCCCTCTATTAAGCTGGGAGGGATTGACTGAATCGATGTAATCATTTTTTTTTTTTCGATTTGTTTCATTGCTTTGCATACACAATGGACAACAACAAAGCATTTTGTTTTAAATTACAGTATTTAGCAATCACAAAGATACATTTAAATAATGTTGCTTTAAACATCACTGATATTTTCAATGTTTTCTGTTCAAATGTATTGCAATAGATTATTTTCCACAATTTCAGATATGTCCCAATTCGGTCTTGGTACTGCCAATTCCCACTGGAGCTACAGTACAAGCGGCCCGTACTCGCCATATCTAACGTCCTGCACGACACCAACGGCAGCTCAGTTCAACAATCCTGCTCTAGGCTTCACGTGCTCTAGTGGAGAACAGAACGCTGGTCAGGATTTCACGAGCACTGGAAGAGACTGCGTTCCAAGTAAGTAATGATTCCCACTGCTTGTTTCCTTCAACTGCATTAAGATAATCACCTTTCCAACCAGTGCTTCCGGACTCAACGGCAGCCGATTTGGACCAGCACCTGAGTAGCTTAGTTGGAACTCAACAAACCGCCCAGATGACCCATCCCAGCCTGATGACTACCAACGGAAGTAGTAACACAGCTGGAAACGGCTCCAATGGAAATGGAGTGTCCTCTCAAGCAAACACCATCACTACAACTAATGGCTCTAATGGACTTTTAGTTCCTCGCTACCAAAGCAATTCCAGCAACAATGACTACGCACTTCACACGAGTCAAAGTGGACCTCGTAGTTTGAGTGATTCATCGCAAGCCGAGTCTCCGGTTCAAGAAGATCTCCTTTCATCAAATACACCCAATTTGGGAGGCGCTGCAAACCAGAATTTCTCCAGCTTGGTGGTTAACCAAAGTCAATCCAATTATGGTTCCAGTGGAGGCAGCTGTAATGGATCGCTCTACCCGGTCCTTCCAGCTAGTTTGCTCTATTCTCAACTCTACACGGCAGCCAATCAAACCCATGGATTTCATAACCACCCCTTGCAAAACACCCATGCGGCTGCCCAGAATACTTCTATGCATGCTGGAGAACTCCAAAGTGTTATGGATCACTTGACCTCAACTACAACCAATGGTGGTCGACAGCATCCCAATCTAATGAGCAACAATCCTCACACAGATCTTTCTCTGATAGGGAATTGTGGTGCAATGGCTCGAGGGGCTCTGGATGAATCTGGAGCACGAGCCCTTGCCGGTGGTCGTGGTGTCCCTCCACAAGGGCAAGTTCAATCCGAAAACGGGAACTCCGTCTGGAGGCCATACTGAGGAAAGCTTCAACCGTAGGGCTTAAGTGCAATATAAGTAACTTCTCTTCGAAGGTTGCTGTTTGTTATCACCAAAGAATATGTTGACTGTTTTCCTAGTTACGTTGTACTGATTCATTTTCCGATACGCTTGATTGATTTTCCAAACTGTAAATAGCGGATTTTATCTCGCAGAATGGCGTTTGATCCCACGGTTGATGTATACTGAACACAACATGTTATTCCGTACTAAGATGCACGTGAGGTGCTTTATTTTGACAAGAGAAAGTGTTTAACCTCTTATGCACTACGGTTTAGTTTGATTCATATTCTTTTTATGTTTGGGAAACTCCAGTTTCATTATCTAGTGATCCAGTTGAGCTGCTATAATTACAATAAGAGATGATTTTTTCTCACTCTGAGAACTACAAACTCAGCGTCTAATAAAATTATAAAACAGCCTTTTCATTTCTATAACTGGGAATACTTGCGAACATTTATGGTTGACATCAATAGCTTTTTCACAATTATCTCGCTGTAAAGCAAATGAACAGTTTTTGAAGAAGTTTACATCTGTAGATGAAATCAGTTCGTTTTTTGCATAACTGGTTGAATTGCTTTTAAATAAATTATCTAATGGATAAATCGTCTAGCTCAAACCTTTGTAGGGGTAAGGGCGGGATCATCATCATCATCATCATCATCATCATCATCAACTTCTTTAGCTCTTTGGTGATATCTTTAACCAATCTAATCGTGAGAGTGAGCTCTCGTCCTCCACCCCAATGAAGCCATACAGATAGTTTCTGTAGTTCTAATTCATCATTTCATTCGTAAATTCGTCATGATTCTTCATTCTTTGCCTACTTTTCTATTATTCCACCACTGCAGAGAAGCGCAAATGTTATCTCTGAAGAGCCGAGTTGGTTATCTTTACTTCTGTTTGAATAGCTCCACAATTTAACGGATCTGTAATTTTAGAAAATACTAAAAATCTATCGATGTCTGCATTGCAGTTAACATTTGAACATTGTATAATATTCGCAAGTTGGAATAACTATTTGACTGAAGACAAAACACATGAGCACCTTTTTTTTCAAAATAATATGATTGTCTATTGGAATCAAATGCCTAGTCGTGAAAGGCACCTAGCCAGAGGCGACAGGTTTGATTCCTGTCTAGGAAATCTTGCGTATTGAAATTTTCTTGACTTTTCTGAGCAAAGACTGTGATTGGGCTTACCACACAATATACAATTTTATGCTTTGGTATGGGCATCGAAAGCCCTTAATTATTAACTGGGGAAGTGCAATTTAAATGTGCTCTCAACTACAACAAATCAGCTAATTGTGAAATCAAAAAGCTTTAAATGCTAAATAAGACGAAAGAAGAAGATGATTGGCTATTGAAATAATTTTATTCAATCATCCTACTTTATGATACTTTCCAATTATCCTTCAAATCATTTTTGTGGCTTGTTACAGTTACTTAAAGTTATCATTTTTTATTTCCAAATCCTCCCTATCATCTTATTTATCTTAATTATCAAACTTTTTTTATAATGAATCGAACAGGATGGTGGCAATTCGACGCTTAAACACTTTTTTTGTATTTAAAATAAAGCCTCTTTAGGTAATAGCGTTAGTTAAAACGAAACTCCGTATACAATTCAGCAAGAATAAAAGATTGTAACGCTTCTCTATTTATCGATCACTCGAGGCATAATGAGATGTATACCTTTGTAAAAACAAATTAATGTAATAAATAAATGAATTTTAAAAACAATGAAACACCCAAATAGAGCTCCTGCCAAAAGCGTCCCCGGAAAACTTATCCCATGTATTTGTAGTTACCATAAATATACAGTACACAGCAGTTACTGAACTTCCTATTTTCTATTAATAGAGAGTATTGTCGAAACTGTAGCCAAAATGTAGAACGTAAAGGAAAAAGAAACTCAATAGAACAAAATAACTAAAAATGGAAAAATGTTTCCTATCTTGATGTAAACTTTTATTGATTTAATGGTAGTAATGCATGTGAATTTGAACAACAGTGTACGAAATTTCTGTGCCCAAAACTAACACACAGAACACAGTTTTCAACAATATCCGGTCGTGATGTTTTTTTTTTCTGTAGGAATATCGATTTCTACTATGTAAAAAAATGTTGCAAATCGAACGAGAAATAAATGCTGAAATCTCTAAAACTCATTGGTTGATATTTATTTTTAGAGAAATCATACAAAGAAAAAAAAAAAAAATTTCGTAGACGCGTAAAATTTTACCACGATAAATTGCAAGTTAAAGCAAGAACGAAATTGTTTGCAATCTTTCATACAACATACCAGATTAATGCGATACATGACTTAAATTTACATGATTTTTTGCCTATCTAGCATTCCACTTAAAACTGTGTATTGAAATAATTTGACGAAGGAAACCGGTAAGTAAAATTAATTTTAATAAATGAAGTTAATCTCCCAGTATAATAACAAAGCTATCCATTTCAATTCATTCCTACGTGTGTGTGTGTGTGTGTGTGTGTGTGTGTGTGTGTGTGTGTGTGTGTGTGTGTGTGTGGGGGGGGGGGGGGTTGTTTTTTTTATGCGGGGTGGAAAATCTGCAACCAGACACCTGAAGAACTCAGGGTGTGAGGATGAGGGTGCCAACTCCTCGACCCATTAAAAACCCACCCGTGCCTTAAGCCCTAGATCCTCCCCGGGACCGCCTTTCGGTTTTACTTCGGGGAGGGGGCTATTGTGCTTGTTAAGCACCCACTATGTCTAACTACTTAGGACTTTAGTAGTTAGGTGGCCCCTGCGACCTGCCGTTGGCCGTTACGCCATTTTTGTTGGAGATCGAGGACTATCTGGGAGGCTGCTATACATACCGTGTGACTATTCTGTCGACAGTGATCGCTATGCTTTCATCCCGACACATTTTCTCAACTATGTTGCCAACGCTCACATCCGGCATCTCCCTTTGAACAGCTGCAAATCTAGGACATTCGAAAACCACATGTTCCGGTGTTTCCTTCAAGTTCTCACACTCAGGACCGCAGGGAGACGCAGCATGAACACACCGATGCAGATGTTTCCGAAAACACCCGTGTCCTGACAGAAACTGCGTCAGGTGGTAGTTCACCTGTCTATGCCTCCTGTTCACACACGCCGACACTTCAGGACTGTGCCGATGGGTCCACCTTCCATTATCTGCATGGTCCCACTCTTGCTGCCATTTAGCCAACGAGTCCGCTTTGACCGTCCTCTTCACGTTAACGACGTCTCTCCGCTGACAGCATTCGATATCCTCGGCCATGGTGATGCAAATTGGAGTCATCCCGGTGATAACGCATACTGCCTCCGTCGAAATAGTTCTACAGATGCTCGTGACACGCATGGCCATGAGCCGGAACGTACTGTTCAGCTTCCCTGTATTCCGCAGCGTTTTCAATGCCGCAGTCCAGGCGGGACCTGAATATTGAGGTTTCCACACTCGCCATAATACGCCTCCTACGTTGAAGGTGTGTGTGTGTGTGTGTGTGTGTGTGTGTGTGTGTGTGTGTGTGTGTGTGTGAGAGAGAGAGAGAGAGAGAGAGAGAGAGAGAGAGAGAGAGAGAGAGAGAGAGAGAGAGAGAGAGAGAGAGTATGTGTGCGCGTGTGTGTGTGTGTGTGTGGGAAGGGGGGGATTATCTGTGTTTTTGAAAGGATATTATTGCGTTAATGGATGAGCGTTTTTTAACTGGGATTGTTATCTCTAACATGTTTACTCTCGAGTATTGAGTGAATTTCCCAGCTGGGGGAATTGAAGGTGTATCGCAGGTCATAAACTGAACAATACAAGTAGATGGTATATACGACCTCCCATTGCGGCAATAAGATGGCGCTTGTGCAGATAGCACATCAAAATGTGCTTTCTGTGAAGGAACAAATCGAAAGCATGGTAGGAGAAGGCACCCCAAACCATCAAATCATGCCAGTAACAACTGCAACAGTCCGATCCGGCTAAATTAAACTTCTTCTCGTCACAAAACACAATATTTTACCACCCAGCTGTAACCGGCCATTCGATTCTCCTAACTGAGACTATCGCAAACGCAATGTTATGCGCCACTCTCTTAGACGAGAGACCACTGGTCGTGTTTTATGTTTTTGCCCGACTAACTTGCACAGTACGAGGGGACACCTCAAGGGGATTATCGAACGGTTCAGTAGATTGTCAAACCCTGATGCAGCTAAAACTGAAGTTGATTCGGTAGCAAAGTG